>RJWM01003424.1:0-113160 GCA_004363535.1 Dasyprocta punctata
AAAAAAAAAAAAAAAAAAAAAAAAATGTAAAGTCTTTCTAACAGAATGAACAAAATTTCTTAAGTACTTGGTGTAATATTTATTATGTGCTAAAATTTTTCTTTTTAAATTTTTAGTATATATTTGTGTAAAATAATGTGTTAATAAATTTCAAAGATACAAAAAGGGTGCTAACTGTATTTGTATGAAAATTCTAAGGAAAGTTAATCCATATATTTATATTTTAAGCATTCTTTTTTTATTTTTAAAAATTCTTTTCTCCATTCTTAACTGTTTTGTGTATCTTTACATAAACTGAGAAAATTAATTCTGAAATATCACTGAGCATATCTATTATTTTTTATCATTAAAGTACTAGTTACCTTTATTTTATTTATGAACTACTTGTACCTGATTTTTTAATAATGACATTTTAGAGACATACGCTGAGAGAAAATTTTGTAAAGAAAGACATCATCTAGAAATTTTCATAAAATAATACCATGTTATGTTAAAGAGAACAATAAAATTGGCAGTATTTTTTAGACTAATTTAGGGAAATTCAGAATGAAGTAAGAAAATCCTTTTTTGAGATAGGGTTTCACTATGTACCCCAGGCTGGCCTCAAACTCACAGTGATCCTCCTGACTCAGCCTCCAGAGTGCTGTAAGTAAGAAAATCTTAACAATGATATATATTAAATTTCATTTTTTCTGATAGCTATAGTTCATATCCTAGTTGGACATAAAAATAATTCTGGATTACAAAGGTGACAAAACGCAGAAGCATGGGCTAAAAGCAAGAAATCATCTGGAGGAGACAATAAACATTTGCCCTACATTATCTTAGGGTAAAGCTGGACTGAGGTTTCCAATATGATTCAAAGTCATCTACTTTCCATATAAATTGTCTATCGGCCCTTTTGCAGAATACGGATTTGCCAGAGAGCAGAACACTCCAAACAAGAGGGTGGTCAGTTTTCCATTTTATCATTTTATGAGTGACTGGTCAGAAGAATAATTGCTGAGTATACAAACAACTATTCTCTTTTACACTTTTAGCTATACGTCAGCAAAACCACTATGTGAAGTGGTCTCTGACTCCCCACAGGAAGAAAGTTAAAATGCTTACCACCCTCTTCGCTCTGCCAGTCCTCTCCACAGAGAGTCCGTCCTGACCATTCTCTCAATGAGCTTCTTCCATAACATGCCATCGGACGTCACTCGGTACCACTCTCTGCACACCAGCTCAGCAGCACACAGGGATTTGGCATCCAAATAGGACAGAATGTTCTCAGCAATGTGATCCAGACCCCGCGCTTGGGGGGAGGGGGCAGACAGAGGGAGTGATGAATCATTTTTTTATTTTATTTTATTTTTTTAACAGAGATCCTTTAAAACAAAACAGCACTTGTTCTGGTAGGAAGGCACATTACTGTCCCTAGTGTGGTCCAGTTTCTTTTTCAAATAGAGGCTTGGGTAAAATGAGTGTCAATAATTTTTCCATAAGGTTACAGAAATGAACCGTATTTTCCATTTTCCTTTAGATAAAGAAGTTAAAGCTAACAACTAGGAAACCCCCAAGACATTAAAAATAAAAAGGAGTCCAGAAAACAATCCACATTTATCTATATGGATTTCAGCACTAGGGGATGGTCTATGGATGGCATCTCAAACTCTGTGATTCAGACCCCCCAAATCTCTATATTAGGTCCATTTCTCATTCTGTTTCTATTACTGCTGCAGTTCCAAAGCTATTCAGTAAAAGAAATATCCTTTAAATTTACTACGGAAGAGGCACTAAGTCAGAATGTGCTGGGTTATAGAATTTTGGGCATGCAGAAGGAGAAGAAAATACAGAGTGGTATAGGAACATCTCGAGAGGAAAGATAGAGAGCTATGTTTAAGTTCAAGAATGAATTTAATTTCAGACTATATTTGAGAATAGCTACTGCTATAAAACCTAAATAACAACTGACTAAAAATGAAAAAAAAAAATCCTAGACCACTAGGTAACTTGCTAGCATTTCAAAGAATATTTTGTTGCAAGTACAGAGGAAAATAGAGGCAAACAGATCTCGGGCTGTGTGAACGGGAGCGTTTCCCAGCGTAAGTCCTCCACTACCCAAATCTACACTGAGGCACTGGTGAAAAGAGCACATAAAATAGGACGGCTGCATTATAAACCTGCTCTTGGCTGATGTTCTAGGTTCAAAGGTGAGACACAGGGGTCCAAGCTGCTGGGCGTGAGGGTGCACATTCGTAATCCCTACACTGTGGGAGGCTGAGGCAGAAGGACTCCAAGTTTGAGCCCAGCCTGGGCAACTTAGAGAGACCCTGTTTCAAAATAAAAAATGAGAAGGGTAGGCTGGAGATATAGCTCAGTGGCACAGCACCTGCCTGGCAAGAATAAGGTTGTGAGTTTGATTCCTGGTACAAAAAAAGGGATGGGGGGCCGAGGATGTAGGTCACAGTGTGAAGACGCTGGGTTCAATCCCCAGCATCACAACACAGAAGCCATTCTCTATTACAGACTCTCTCCCATGGGCACAAAGTTGAAAGGAAAGAGAATACTGCATTTCAGTTTTGTGCCTTTCCCCTGAATCACAGAGACACACACTTGGGTGCCATTACCAACAACTGAAATATGCTTATTAAACATTATTCTAATTATAAGAATTGTGTAGCTATCACATCTCTCAGCAGACTTGGGGAAGAAAGCATTAAATGGGTCTTCTTTGGCTGGCATCACATGTTCATATTTAAGCGTAAGCAGATGGAGGCATCCATCATCTAGTTCTTATTAAAGGAACATGACTGTAAGCCAATTAAAGATATAATAATTAGTTATTCATACAGAATACAGTGATGATACAATTCTTGAATTTTTTCACTAAGAACTTTCCACACCATCGGAAGTTTACAAAAGGAATATCTGTGTTTTTAAGAGTTATCATCAAATTTTCCCTGATCATTTATTATGTACCTGAAAACAGTCTTTGGAAGTAATTTCACCTAATGCTCCAAACAAAACCATTACATGAATGGATTACAGGCATTTTTGGAAGTAGTTTGGTAAATGCTTCCAGATGGTATAGGTTTGTAAGTTTAAATGGCTGTAAAGCATTAGCCTGATGATTTAATACCTCATATGCTGGTCACCAGATAAGCACTAGGGATCGGTATGAGCAAAACACACAGGTCTAATCAATACCTGTTCAATTCCCAGAGGTATCAGCTGGAGACAGGACTGTGTCCCGGGAACTGGGGAGAGTACAATAATAGGTACACTCTGATTGTACGAAGAAAACTATTTGCCCATGGCTAAAACAAAGTCCAATGTGTTAGGAGAGGGCAGAACTTCACTAAAGATACAGGTAAAGTTCAGTTTTACAGTGGTTATTTTCAAGTATAATTTAATTTTAAGGGTTAATTTGCAAATTTAGAAAAATGAAAATTTTAAAGCGCTCTAACTCACAAAGATTAAACTAAGTAGTGATATACAGTTTTGAGGACACGATAAGTTGGTTTATTATTCTTAGAGTGCAGCTTGCTAGCATGTTTTACAAGCATTAAAAACATTTACATTTTCTAATATAGTAATTCCACTTCTAATATGTTTCTGTAGGATGTTCACAATATTCAATATCAATGTGAGGAATGTCTATCATGGCATAATTTATAATAGGGAAAGTAATTTGAAATGACCTAAAATATTTTCCTTCTGCACTACTAGAGACTGACCCCTAGAAGCCTTCACACTGAGCTCCATCTCCACCCCTTTTCATTTTTTGAGAACAGGTCTTGCTGAATTGCCCAGACCAGGCTTGAACTTGCTATCCTCCTGCCTCAAACCTCCCAGAGTGTTACAATTACAGGAGTGCACTACCAACCTACCTCTAAATTTTCAATAAAGGGGTTATGGTATATGTGTTCAAAACACTGAAGAACAATATGCAACAGCTAAAAAGTATGTGAAAGCATAATGTCTTAATGTATTTAGTGAGAATACATGAAAAAAATGTTTTATGAACCATTTATGATCACAGTCTTATAGGGAAATATCTCTCTCTGGAAAAAACAGGCTACATGCCAAAATACTAACAGCATAACAGTAATTCTCTCTGCATGGCATGTTCTGGAAAATTCTATTTTTATATCTTATCCTATTTTTATTTTCTATAACTTTCATAATCAGGATATGACAATCAAAATAAAAAAGCAGAATTCCCTCAAAACAAAATGCGTTTTAGTCAACACTCATTTGTCTTGATATTATTTTTTTAATTTTAAATAAACTTTAAACCAAGTGTGGTGGTGCACACCTATAATCCCAGAACTTGGGAGGCTGAGGCAGGAGGGTCGCCATGAATTTGAGGTAAGCCTGGGCTACACCGTGAGTTCAAGGCCAGACCCTATCACAAACAAACAAACAAACAAATAAAACACCAACAAAACAGAACAACCTCAAAAGAAAGAAACAACCTTTTAACACAAATAAGAACAAAATGCTAACATTTTTCTTAGCATTTATCTTCAATGCTAATGCCTTTGTAGTATTCTAAATTAGCATTAAGAATTCAGAAAAGTTACAGCACCATTCAAAAGAAAAATTTTAGGCGTATTTTTAAATATAAATATATAAAGCAGTCATGGTGGCACATGCCTGTAATCCCAGCATGTGGGAGGCTGAGGCAGGAGGATTGCCGTGAGTTCGAGACTAGAGTGGGCTACATAACGAATTCAGGACCAGCCTGAACTTCAGAGTTGAGATTCTGTCTTTAATAAATAAATAAACAAGCAAATGAATTAAAAGAAAAAATATATATATACACACATATATTTGACAAGGCTCTCCTAAAATACTCAGAAATGTTTCTTACTCATCTCTACAATTTAAATATTCAATGGATAAAGTAATGTACATAAAGTGTATGTAAATTATATAAATTTAAGTATATAAATTAATGTACCTTTTCTTTTTTCTTTTTTTTTTGGTACCAGGGATCAAACTCACAACTTCGCACCTGCCAGGCAGGTGCTTATACCACTGAGCTAAATCCCTGGCCCATTCTATTTCTTTTTTAAAAACAAATCAAACTCATGTCCTAACAAAACACCACACCTACAGTGACATCCTCAGCCCTGAGGTAATACATCTTAAAAACCAATACACATCATAAAAGACAGACCTCAAATTAGATGACACTTCAGGAAAGGTTTTATCTGGACCTATAATAAGCAAAATGCTGCACAACAGCCAGGCACAGTGGTGCACACCTGCATGAAGATGGCAAGCGTGAGGTCACCCTGGAGACTCAGCAAAACCTTATCTTAAAAAGGCTTCCTGGGTTCAAGTTCCATAATGAATAATAAAAAAAAAAAAAAAGCCAGGCGTGCTGGTGCACTCCTGTAATCCCAGCACTCTAGGAGGCTGAGGCAGGAGAATTGTTGCAAGTTCGAGACCAGCCTGGGCTACAAAGTGAGCTCAAGGCCAGCCTGAACTACATAGTGAGACCCTGTCTCAAAAAGACAAAAAAATGTCTTTGAGTTTGATTTTTTTGTATTTTAATGAGGAAAGTACAAATAAAGGACTTCATTTGTAAGTATCACGCTAATGAATACCTAAAAAGAGAGATACGGGCTGAAGGTCAAGTGCTGCAGCAAGTGAACGGCCTGCAAATCCGCACACACGCACCTGGCAGAGCGGTGATGAAATCCCGCTGCAGCATGGGCTTCAGGTAGGAGTTTATGTGCCCATGTTGGTAATGACACATCTGGGATATGAGATGCTCCACGAATTCCACTTGATCAGACTCTGACCACTGCTCAAAATACTTGACACACAGTTCCTTTTCCTTCTCATAGCTTGCTGAAAGTTTCCGTTGCTTGGACACAATCATACTGGAAGTGCCATTGGCAAGTTTTGTCTGTAGAAGGGGTGTGATTAAAAGAAACGTAACAGTTCCTATTGAAAATGAACGAAATTTCATATATTTATTTATATATATTTCTCTCCCCCTCCCCAACCCTCTTGCCTGGCATACTATCTTATGTCTTTATGGTTGAGCCCCCATTGCTATTTTGGTAGTACTCGGACATTTGTGAACTACAATTATTTCACAAAAGCCACAGAAATACCAGAGTAAGGTGGCACAATTAGGTATACTACAAGAAGGCCAAGCACCCATTTCTAAAAGTTCACAGGACATTATTTAGAGATATAAAAATGAAAAACAAAAGTAAAAAGCACATTATTTCTAGCAAGCAAAACGTAAATGTATAGTACTTCCCGAACATTCAATTACCTGCTTGCAATGTATTTTTTTTTTTTTTTGCGGCACCAGGGATCGAACTCAGAACTTTGCACCTGCCAGTCAGGTGCTTAAGCCATTGAGCTGAACTCCCGGTCCTAGTTTTTTGAGGCAGGGTCGCACTATATAGCTCAGTGCCAGCCTTGTGCTCACGTTGTAGCCCAAGCCGGCCCCGAACTCACAACGCTCCGCCTACCTCAGCCTCCCGAGTGCTGGGATTAGAGGCTGCAATATATTTTTTAAGAGTCTAGTAACTGTGCAAAGAAACAGTATTTTGAGACTGCAGTACCTTTGGAGATAAAGCTTCTTCAATGACCCTCACGCTCAGTAGGCTTTTCCTTCCAAAATTCCCTCCTCCACAGTCATCAAAATTAGATGCCATAAAGCTTTTTAATTGATTCATTCAGTAAGTATTTGAACTACATGCCAAACACTATCCTTGGTGGTAAGAATACCATAAAGAACAAAAATGACATCATAAACATCTTTAGAAGGCATACTAAAGAAGTAAACAAATAGAAAATATAATATAGACTGTGTTGTGAAGAAAAATAAAAGCAGGACAAAGGCACAGAAAAAAGTATATATTACGCTGGGTGTGGTGGCGTACAACTATAATCCCACCAATCAGGAGGCTGAGGCAGGAGGATCACCACAAATTCAAGGTCAACCTGGACTACACAGTGAGTTCAAGAGCAGCCTCAACTACATAGCAACATGCTATCCTGTCACAAAACAACACAAACAAACATGGGTGTGCAAGTATGATGACAGGCAAATTCTTTTTTTTTTAAGAACAGAAATATTCACTGAGAGAAAGAAAGCTTCTGTCTGACAGAGAGACAGAAGGGGTCCCGAGTGGGTTGCCAAAGACTCTGTCTTTTCTAGTGACTTTTATAGAGTAAAGCCATGATACGGAAAACTGGGAACTCGCAAGGCAGATGGGTTTGAGGTGGGACAGAACTGTAGTCAACCAGTAAGATTAATTGTTTACGTAAAATTGACCAAATCAGGGACAAATGGGGAAGCGAGTCACGTAGTAAGCGAGCATTCTAACAAATCAGTGACTTTCTGTATGGGACTGGGATGGTAATTCCTGGCTTCGCAAGACAATCCATCCCTAATTGCTACTGCTTATACTTAGGGCGCGGTTGCATTTGTTTTGCCTTCTGTCTTGAGATCTGGCCCACAGCAAGAGGTATGTGTTTATTCCAACGTCACAAGACATCTGGTCCTCTGTACCAGTTCCTTTGAGGGCCTAGCCCTGTCTGACTGCCTATATGACAGGCAAATTCTAAGATGATATCCCAACCCAATATGCTTGGTTCCTGTTATACAGTACACATAACCTTCCCCTCACACATTCAAGCAAATGCTAAAGTAGCCACTGTTATGGGAGGGCCCAAATTCATTGATTTAGGACAGGAAGATCACTCAGGTGGGTCTGACCTAACCACATGAAGCTTTAATGCAGTTTCCTTCAACTGGTTATGAAGTAGGAAGCAGGGCATGTGGCAAAGGAAGTGGGGTCATCCTCTGAGAGTTTGAATGACAGTGAGCAGATGCAAACTCAGTCCTATAATGGCAAGGAATTCGTGTCAGCCAACAAGAATCAGTTGAGAAGAGGATTTGCCCTAACAGTTCCCAGATACAGAACTTAGCTCAGCCCACAACTTGACTAACTACGGTCTTGTGTTATTCTGAGCAAAGAACATGGACATTTACCAGGCTTCTCAACTATAGAACTGTATGTAAATAAACAGGTGGTGAGTCCACTTGCTCCATTTGTGACCATTTGTTATGCAGCAAATAAAAAAAAAAATTTAAGTCTACCTGGTCACAAGACAGTCTTCCTAAAGAAAGGACACTTGAATAGAGACACAAAAGAAATGAGAAGTAGATCTTTTCTTAAGATGGTGAAAGAAAGGTGCAGGCAATAGGAATTTTGACAGCAAAGGTCCTGGAAGGTAGTCTGTCTGGTGTGTGCCAGAAATGTGGACCTGCTTTGGTCGGAACTGAGTGAACAGAAGAAAGAAGACTACAGAAGTAGTCTGAGACATACCATCATCCAAATCTCTTAGGTGGTGGTGTCTAATCTCCAAACACCAGCCATCTTTCTACATGAGTAAAAGCTTATTCCTCCCATTAAGAGTGGAATTTCAGGGCTGAGGATGTAATTCAGAGGTAAAGCACTTGACTAGCATATGCAAGGCCCTTGGTTTAATCCCCAGTATGGCCAGAAGAAGGGAAAACGTGGAATTATGTCTTATTTTTGAATCTGGGCTTTGACTAGCAGAATATGGAGACAGTCATATTCTGGAACCTCTAAGCCTGGGCAGCGTCTTCCTAGAGCCTTGCGTTAGCGTGGCAGCTCAGGCTCCCCGCCAGGAAGAGCAGTGTGCTGTCTTCCTTTCTTTTTTTGGGGGGGTGGTCTTTTTGAGACAGGGTCTCACTATGCAGTTCGGGCTGGCCTTGGGCTCACCAGCCCAGGCTGGTCTCAAACTTGCAAACGATTCTCCTGCCTCAGTCTCCTGAGTGCCGGGATTACAGGAGTGCATTACCACACCCGGCAAGAGACAACAAATTTCTGAACTAGTGTGGCAGCTGCAGACATAGATTCGGTGCATATTCTGACGGCAGATCTAACAGAATCTACTGACAGACTGGATTCTAAGGATCTGAGGAAAGGAGACAAGGACCATACTCAAGTTTGAAGTGAAGTGGAGGGGGCACTAGGTAAAGATTTAGAAATCAGCAGAAACTTTTGCTAAAACAAAGATGGTTTTCTATAGAGGATAACCACAAGTCTACACAACTGGGTACTTTTCAAAGTAATTTAATGAAGCTCTCGCCTACTTGCCTGAGGCAACCCCAATTTGGCAAAGAGACCCATATTACTAAAGAGTTCATACCTGCCTAGAGAAACTTGAATGGGCCATAAAGCAGTACCAAATTTGAATAATATACATTTGCTATTTAAGACTTGGCTTGCCTTACTTTCTAAATGTTAAGTCTTCCATTCTGATCTCTTTATAAATAGTTCCCGATACACAACTGAAAGTATGTTTTCAAGAATGGTATTAAGCCATTCTGTTTAAAAGGAAAAAACTGACACCTGAAAACATCAAGCTCTGGTGTGTAGTGTTTTTAAGCATAAATGCCACTGTTGTCTTTGATGTAGACTGAAAATGATTAATAAGAACCCTGTTAAACACAGGCATTGGGGAGCTTTGGGGATGCTTGTTTCATAGGTTATTTATTTGCATCTCAGCAAAGAAAAGGCCATAAAATGTGGAGTAACAGCTGGAGCGCTAACAACCAAGTGGGTTTACAAAGTCAACCAAAGGGTACATCCTCACAGTCAAAACCTCTCACCAGGACACTGTTTCTCTCGTGTCTTCTACAAGGCAGTACCCAGCTTGGGTATTACCTAGTAATGGTTTTTGATTAAAGTCCAGAAATGTCACCAACAGAGAACAATCATCAAGTTAATAAAGTGATTCTTTTTCTTTTAAACAATCCATGTATTTCTATAGTCATAAGGAGCTGTGTTTTTATCAGTAGCTATCAGACTGTTAGATAAAGCTGCCTAAGGACTCAGCAAGCCTGGTCATCCTACTGCAGGAGCTGACACTCAGAGGACACATTCTCACACTTTCAATGATCATCCCATAAGTGAAACTTAAAAGATCTGGCTGTCAAAGATGAAGATTAAACTGAGAGTTCATGTATTTGCCATCTGCACTGTTCTGGCTGGTAAATAAGATAAACTTCTTGTGCAAAAGACACATACCTTACTTCCAATGAGCTATTCTTAATTATGACTCTATATTATATTTTTTAAAAGCTTTGGCCCTGAAGTAAAAAGACTCAGTTTCAAATTCTAGCTCTTTCAATTGATCAGCTGTGTGACACGGAATAAGCAACCTCAGCTTTCTATGCTGATTCCCTCAACTGTAAAGCGGGGAATAATAATGTGACCTAGGGTCTAGAGGTGGGGTGGTAGAGCTGACGGGTACAGAACCTGCCTAGCACATGGGAGGTCTGAGACCCAGTATCACATGGCAAAAACAAGTCCACGCATAACAGGAGCTGTCTTGTTCACCATCCAGCGTTCTCCAGCTCTAAGGACTGACTCCATCACCTCCCACATGATAAGCAAGCCCTCTATCACTGAGTTACATCCCTAGTCCTAAATCAACGTTCTTAAATGAACTCATGACACTGCTGGACTTGGGTTTTCACCTGTTTTTTTTCCAAATATATCCTTTGTCATTATGAAGTGTTGTGTGTGTGTACATGTAAATATAAATCCTTCATTATACATAAACGAGCACAAACTTAAATGTACAGCTCCACGAATATTCATGAGGTGAACATACCCTTGTAGCCAACACCAAGATAAAAAAATAGGTCATCCCAAGCCTCACCAGTCCCCTCTGTGTCCCTTTGCAGGTCCAGCCACCTTCAAAATAACCAGTATACTAATTTCTTTTTGTTTTGTGTGTATGTGTGTGTGGTAGTACTGGTGATCGAACTCACGACCTAGCACTTACTAGGCAAGCACTTTAGTCACTGAGCTAAATCTCCGGCCCTCTCATTTCATTTTAAAAAAAGAGTATATTTTTGAAAACCATCTGTACAAAAAAAAAAAATTTACTATTTAGGAATAAATCTGACAGAACACATAATACCTGTGAACCCCAGCACACTGTAAAGGGAAAGATTTGAATAGATGGAGACAGGTACGATGTTCATAAATTGGTTTCACTATTGTTAAGAGGCTCTGTTCAATTGACCTACAGAGCCACCAGGTTATCAGTTAAACACTCAGAAGGTAAACTGACACACTGATTCTAAAAATTTGAATAGACATGCAAAGGACCTAAATTTAGCTAAATATCCCAAGATAGGAAAAAAAAAAAGGCACTACTGAATTTCAAGATGTGCTACATTAGTCAAGACTGTGGCATCAATGTAAGGACAAAAGATCAATGGGGCAGAATAGTCAGAACAGAGTCTAGAAGCAGACTCATGCATGGCTAACTGACTTTCTGTTTTGTTTTGTTTTGTTTTTTGGTACTGGGAATCAAACTTGCAACCTTGCACTGGCCAGGCAGGTGCTGTGCCTCTGAGCTATATCCCTGGCCCAGTTAACTGATTTTTTACGAAAGGTGCTAACATAATTTTTTTGTTTTGTTTTGTTTGTTTTTTTTTGAGACAAGGTCTCACTATGTAGTATAGGCTGATCTTAAACTCACAGAGATCTCCTGTCTCAGCCTCCCGAGTGCTGGGATTACAGGAGCATGGGATTACAGTTAGCATAATTAATGGCATAAAATAATCTTATAAGAGTTTCTAGATAGGAAAAAAAATGACCTGTTTCTTACCTCATACCACATACCTTTAAAAAATACAAAAACAAAAACAAAAAACAGACTTCAGAAGACCCTAAATTTATATGCTGGAGCTAAAACTAAAACATCTAGAAGAAAACAGGAGAAAATCTTGGCATTTTTGGGACAGATAAACATTTTATAGGGCACGAAAGCACAGGAACATTTTTGGGGCAGGGGTACTTAGAGATCGAAACCAGCACTTTTGCACTAAGATACATCCTTTGACCCTTTTTATTTTGAGAAAGTGTTTCACTAAGTCGCCAAGTTGCCCAGCCTGGGCTATGAATTTGCTATCTTGTCTTAGCCACCAGAGTACTGGGATTATGGGGCCTGTACCATCATACTTGGCTGCAGGTTATTTTTTAATAAAAGAAAAAAATTAACAAATTGGCATGTGACGAAATGTAAAACTCTGATTCGCAAAAGTTTTTTAAAGCACAGACTGGGAGAAACATGTTTGATTAAGGACTGATATCCAGAATATCGAGAACTTTCAGTGTTCAATAGTGAAATAATAAATAACCCTTTTTAAGAACAAGAAAATAACCTGGGTTCGTTTTTTAACTGACCATTGGTATAGTCAGTTAAAAATGTCTCTCTCTTCCTCTCCTCCCACAAACCACCTGCCACACACCCATGAGTGGCTGAAAATTATCTGAAAAGATGTTCAACATTACCAGTCTTTATGGAAATGCAAATTAAAGTCATGAGATGCCACTACTACATACTTAATAGAGTAGCTAAAATCAAATGGGCTGACAAGAACGAGGTGAGGAGCTGGGCATGGTGGCGCATGCCTTTAATCCCAGCACTTGGGAGGCTGAGGTAGGAGGAGCGTTGTGAGTTCGAGGCCGGCTTGGGCTACGCGAGCACAAGGCTGCCCTGAGCTACACAGTGCGACCCTGCCTCAAAAAACCAGGGCC
Organism: Dasyprocta punctata; assembly: GCA_004363535.1. NCBI lineage: Eukaryota > Metazoa > Chordata > Mammalia > Rodentia > Dasyproctidae > Dasyprocta > Dasyprocta punctata. The sequence continues at coordinate 12,615 of RJWM01003424.1, forward strand.
GGGAGTTTGGCTCAGTGACTTAAGCACCTGTCTGACAGGCGTGAGGTTGTGAGTTCAATTCCCGGTGCCGCCAAAAAGAACGAGGTGAAACTGGGTCTCACATATTGTTGGCTGTAATGTTCAAGGATGCAACCACTTTGTTTTTTTTTTTTTTTTTTTTTTTTTTGCGGCACCGGGGATTGAACTTACAACCTTGCACCTGCCAGGGCAGGCGCTTAAGGCCCTGAGCCAAACTCCCGGCCCTGGTTTTTGAGGCAGGGTCGCACTATGTAGCTCAGGCCAGCCTTGCGCTGGCGTTGTAGCCCAAGCTGGCCTCGAACTCACAACGCTCCGCCTACCTCAGCCTCCCGAGTGCTGGGATTAAAGGCGTGCGCCACCACGCCCAGCTCTGGTGCAACCTCTTTGGAAAATAAGTTTATAAGTGCTTTATAAAGTGAAACACATACTTAGTATATAACTCAGCTATTTTACTCTGGAAGTATTTACCCTCCAACATGCAACACAGTTACACAAGACTTACACATTAATGCTCACTGCTGGTTCACTTGTAATAATCTTACACTATAATAACACATGCTTATCAAGAGACAACCTGACTATAATCTATTTGTGCAATGGAACAGTACTCAGCAATAAAAAGAATGCACTATGGATACACAAAATGACACGGATAAATCTCAAAAATATGCTGAACTACAGAAGCTAAGCACGAAAGAGTACATACTTCATATTTCTACTTATATATAGCCATAGGAACAGCAAATCTAAAGCTGAGTGATTAAAAGCAGATCAGTGGTTGCTTTGGGTTGGATGAATGGGCACAGGGGAACTTCTGGGGGCAATGAAAACGTTCTGCATATCTTGTAACATGAGCATGTACAAATAACGAAATTCACTGAACTATATAATGTCATTGTCATATTAATTTTATCTATAAATAAGAGATACTACTTTTGTAAAGTACTCTGAAGATAAAGGTCTTTGTTTTTAAGCCTCCGTCCTCTACCATTCACCCATACAGTTTTTTCTACAAATGTACAAAGTAAATGCAGCAAAATTTCAATTTGAGAACCTGTGAAAATCCACAAGGGCACAGTGAAAAAGTTCAATTATTAAAAAACCAAAAGGTTGTATATTAGAGTGTATGGGAGAAAGGGTAATGATTACTGGTGGTAGTTGAATTGATTTGGCTTTCCCAACAAAAGCCTGATGACTCAACCACTACTGTTTAATAAATGTCTAGGGGAGCTGACAAACAGCCTCAGCTGAATGGTAACACTAGCTTTCTTCCACTTTTGCACAGCCCCTCTTCTGCTTTTCTGTTTACAGAGAGCTGCTGCTTCCAAAGGAAAGAAGCCATCAGGTGACAAGCACACAAAATGAAAGGAGTTAAGTATTTATAGCCAGCTTAGTCCTCAAACCCCCCCCCACCACCACCATGTAACACTTTAAAAATTACCATGCATTTCTCTGAAGCTGCAGCCTGGGCTAGGAGGGGCAAACACAGATATCAAGTGGCCTAACCACTACCACTGTAACTTTAAATGTGCTGACTCTGCTAAGTGTATTATACACAGGCTGGAAAATATATCACAGACTAGCTGTACTTGATGATGAAGTGACAGACGTTTTCGGTTTGCATGCAAACTCCAATTTATCCAAAAAGAAGGGTGAGATAAGTAAAGAATGCTGTTCCAAACATAAGACACATCTGGAACTGGGTTTGCATGGACTGAGATACAGATGATAAAAGACATCTGAGGATTCTGTCTGACTTTAAACAAAGTCTGTGGCATTGCAAGAAAGGCAGAGAAAAGTGGATATAATGATTAAGAAGATGAACTGACAATAAACTGAGCAAGGGTTATGCTGGGGATAAGGATATACCAACTGGGGATACGACAAGAATTCTGATTAAGCCTGGAGCCTGCACTTTATCAACCGACTGACCGACCGACCGACCATTGAGTGACTACTTTGCACTGGGCACTTCATTAGGTGTGAGGGAAACTGTAGTGAACGAACACAAAAAGCTTCTTTGTCTTTTCTGAGGAGGGCTGCTGGGAGGAACAACATGGGGGAAATATGTTACTTTCAGAAACCATGGACTGTGAAGAAAAAAATAAGGTAAAATAGTCAATAGTGTAGCCTACTTTAACTAGGGTGGTCAAGAAACATTTTGAAGGCAGCATCATTAGAGCTCACATAAATTGAGCTAATTCGAGCTGAGCACGATGATAGTAGGCTTCTGAGGGAAAGTTTCAGGCAGAAGGAAGACCCCGTGGCAAAGGCATGTTCAAGTTTAAGATAGAAAGAAGGCCATTGTGGCTGGGCAGAAAGCACAGGAAGGGCAACAGTGTGACCAATGAGGGGTGGAGCTGGGGGCTTCCAGGCTATAAGGAGTCTGGGTTTCAGCTGAGTTGTAAAGGCGCCCTGGAGGGTTTTTTTTTTTTTTTTTTTTTTTTTTTTTTTGTGGCACCAGTGATCGAACTCAAAAAATTGCACCTGCCGGACAGGCACTTAAGCCACTGAGCCAAACTCCTGGTCCTAGTTTTTTGAGGCAGGGTTGCACTGTGTAGCTCAGGCCCACCTTGGGCTCGCGTTGTAGCCCAAGCCAGCCTCAAACTCACAACACTCCTACCTCAGCCTCCCTCAGCCTCCCGAGTGCTGGGATTAAAGGCATGCACCACCACGCCTGGCTCGCCCTGGAGGTTTTTATTTATTTATTTATTTTTTATTTATTTATTTTTTTTTTGCGGCACCGGGGATTGAACTCACAACCTCGCGCCTGCCAGGGCAGGCGCTTAAGGCACTGAGCCAAACTCCCAGCCCTGGTTTTTTGAGGCAGGGTCGCACTATGTAGCTCAGGCCGGCCTTGCACTCGCGTTGTAGCCCAAGCCGGCCTCGAACTCACAACGCCCCTCCTACCTCAGCCTCCCGAGTGCTGGGATTAAAGGCATGCGCCACCACGCCCGGCTCTCCTGGAGGTTTTTAAATAGTCAAGTATGATATCACCTGACTTGTGCCTTAGAAATAATTATGCCACACAAAGAATGGACCAAAAAAAGCTGAAGGAGGAAGGGAACGTAACCAGAGCAAGTTGCAAAAGCAAAGGAAGACTAACTAGAAGACTGATAAAATAAGCAAGAAGTGATTTTAGCCAGCATTCAAAGAGGTAGATTACAAGTGTCCTTAAAAGGTATTTAACACTCATAAAAGAGGAAGAAGGAAAAAGGGCCTGTTGAGAATCATCAGTCTGGGATGGAATACACATTTTATTTTAGTACAATTATTTTCTTTATCTTTAGGCCTGACCCTCTGGACATTTAGTCAATACATTAACCTGGGTGTGGACAGAACCAGGTTTTTGCTCTGGTAGTCAGGAGACATGCGGCAAAACTTGCTAGAATTTTGAGAGAGAAAAAGGACAGGCGTTTTCTAGGGTCCGTGCTGTACTCTCTACGGGATTCTGCCAGGCTTTAGGAAGTAAGTGCCCAAGCTCGGTGTGGTGGTACATGCCTGTAAATCCCAACATTCTGGAAAGTTGAGGTGGGAGGACCGCAGGTTTGAGCATAATTTGGGCAACTTAGTGAGTACCTATTTCAAAAAATGAAACTGCTTGGGGGTGTAGCTCAATGCCAAGGCTCTGGGTTCAGTCCCTAGTACTGTTAAACATAAATAAGTAAAATCTAACATCACTGTGGTTTTCAAGTTTTTTTCCTCTATTGCTTCCCCAACCTTCTGTAAAAGGACTGGATTTTTCCCTTTTCTTTTTCTTATTTTTGTACTGGGAATTGAATCCAGGGCCTTCACACTGAGCTACATCTTCAGTTCTTTTTTTTGTTTTGTTTTATTTTAAAATTTTTCCCAGTACTGGGGACTGGACTAATGAGTACATCCAGGGAAGGTGATGGTGATAGCCAGAAGACCCAGGAAGCTCCAGAACTCCCACAGGGCTAGGGCAGAAAACAAATGGGATACTCTGCCATAGGTGAGGCACACACGAGGATTTCCAGAGGGATGAACAGAATCTGGCCATAAACTGAACAAACAGCGAAAAGGTAATAAATGTTCAAAGGTGGGACCATAACTTTCTTTTTTTTCTTTTTTTGCGGCACCGGGGATTGAACTCACAACCTCGCGCCTGGCAGACAGGCGCATAAGCTGCTGAGCCAAACTCCCAGCCCGGTTTTTTTGAGACAGGGTCGCACTGTGTAGCTCAGGCCGGCCTTGCGCTCGTGTTGTAGCCCAAGCCAGCCTCGAACTCACAACGGTCCTCCTACCTCAGCCTCCCAAGTCCTGGGATTAAAGGCGTGCGCCACCACGCCCGGCTGGGACCATAACTTTCAATCTCCTAATTTTTAGTTCTTAAAAACAGTGTAACTTCCAGTAACCAAAAACTAGTCCTTCATCTTTTTGGAGTAGATGGAGAATGGCAACCTAAATGAAAGAAAACTATGACTCAATGTAGAGAATGGGGCACACATCTCACCAGAAGTAAATACCACATTTCTCTGTGGGATTATTACATTAATATTTTAACGGCTTCTACTAAATATGATTACATATTAGGTGAACTCATAAATATGTCAGATCTGATTAGTGAATGTGGAAGACAGGAAGGGGCAGATTTGTCAGCAGAGATAAAATTCGCATTATGAAACTAACTGACTTTTAATAGCCAACAAGGAAAGCCTGCAATCATTCTAACTCCTTTAAATAAAAACTCACTAGGAAATGAACTCACAGTGTCCCAGCATATAGGATTATTTAAAGACCAGACATCTGCCAATCTTCTTTTTTCTACACTGTGGGAAGAGCCGTATATAAAATTCACCAATGCCAAAGCAAAGCCATTATGGTTTTCTGATTTTCATGGTTATTAATGGGACAAGACAGTCATTTAACTTTTAAGTTTCCAGACAGACTCTTGTTTCTTTAGCGGCTTTCTCATGTAACTTTACAGCTTCTAGAGTAGTAGGTTCTTTTGTTCTAAACCAAGAAATTCACAGCGGTTTAATTTACTGCTGCATTATTATAGCTACCAACTGCACACACCTCCAAGGCTGGCAAACCCACTGATGTAGACAGTGCCACCTTAAAAGGAATTTCGAATAGGTATTAGTGAAGGGAGAAAAAAGGGACATAATGTTTAATTATAAGAAATGATTGAAATAGGCACAGACATACCCCAGGTGCCTCTGCACTGCAGCAAGCTCTAAACTTGTTATCGTTAATGGTTTAAATTTCACTGTGCTAATCATTTCAGGACACAAGCCTTTCTTGATAATCTAATGAATTATTTTCAACATCCTTCAGCAAAAGAAAAAAAGAAAAAAGAAAACAAAAAGAAAAAAAAATCCTCCATGACAGCACTAATTACAAGACGTTTTCCCAGAGCTTATGTAAAATATGACAGAGCAGCAGCTTAGGGAATTGCAGAAAACTGCTTCTAATTTCCACTGAGAAACTGACAAACACCTCTCTTTCATCTCTCCCAGCTCTCAGTAAGATTTAACTTTCTCATTTAGTTAATTACCGAGTGAGGATCATCATTCCCCGGATCAGAGCGGCACAGAGCCTTTATCGTGTTAACTTGTGAACTTGATCGATGGCTGCTGCTAAAACTTAATAACTTCACCCCCTGGCAAATTGTAAGATAAATATAATAGGAGAAACTCTGACAGTAAAAACCTGCCAGAAATGAGCGCTGTGTTTATGTTTCTTTGCAGGCAGCAAAAAAACAACCTACAGCTTATTACTGGTTGCGTGTTACTTATATTTAAAAGACTCTAGGCAGTTAACTTTCCATATACTGTTAAAACTTTGCTCACAAGACGGGAATACGATGGGAGGAGCACTTACATTGTAGAGTTGGGGAAGTGAGAAAAGAAAAAATAAGAAGGACAACACAAGGAACCAAAAATATTGTGTAGAATCTTTTAGAATGTCATGTTTATAATATAAAAATGTCCACCCAGCATCCATAAATATAAAATCCTCTTGAAAATAATTGTGGCCTTCTAAAACACTGTATGAACTATATCTAACAGCAAAGGAAGAGAGTTCTGCTCATTGAGATTTTTTCACTATGGGCGCATCCCTGTAGAACTCAATGAAGTACAAAATGTCTCAAATCTCTTTCAAAAGCCCCTACGGCTTGAAAGCCATTCACTCACTATGGCAGTTAAACCTTTGTGAAACAGCTGAGTATACCACAGCTAGGAAATGAGTAATTTGATCTAGGATACTTTGTCTAGTCTCACATTCACCTTCTACACAAAGGCTAGTTGGTTAATCCACAAAGAAACAGTCCGATAAATGCTACCTTTTTGGTCAAGTTTGAATGTGAGTTTAGAATTTTAACATTTAACTGTGTTAGAATTGGTATCATGGCTTAGTATAGCATGACTGCTGTATTTTGTTTCTGTTTTTGTTTTTGTTTTTTATGGCCAAAAGTATCAAGCACAATAGACAAGCTGTATCGTGAGGCACAATGATAGAAGTGCTGCTCACCAGTGCCTGTACCTCTGACCCCCACGGCTGTGACGGCGGTGAGAATGAATCTGCACGAAACTGCCAAGCACATTCTACCAGAGCAAGCACATTCTTAGTACAGCAACCTCCAGGAACAAAAAAGAACTAAATTTGGGGGAAGGTCAGAAAGTTTAAGACTCACTTGTGGATTGTATTCAACATCCGTTAGCATTAGGCTAAATGTTTAATGTTGTAGTCCACAGTGCAAAAACTTTGAGAGTTGAGAAGATGTGGAAAACTGAACATTAAGATAACCAAATTAAAATTCACTAGAAAATCAAACCCAATTTATTTTGTTTTTATTTTCATGAAATAAGAATCTACTGGGGTCTAGCAAAGACAGATCGAGAGATCAATTGATTCTTAAAAAAAAAAAGCATGTATAGACACATTTTAGAAAACACGAAAAAAATAACAAAGGTACAAACAACATAAAAATTACCCACAGCTTCTACTATCAATAAACAGACAACAGATACTAACAAAATAAAAATAGATAATGCTCACATTTTAGAACATTGACGTCTTTTTGGTCAGTTATTTGATCTCTACGAGGAGGGGCAGTGTTTTTACACAGATTTTCTATCTAGAGGATTTGTTGTCCTTAATTTAAAACTAATCAGAGCAGGCAGAATTAATCTCCTTTGCTGACCATTTTTAAAAGGTCAACATCTGACCTTGGAGGATACAGAATTACAGGTAACTGTGGTTATTTGGGGGGAAGGGGAGGAGGAAGAGTGGCGAAGAGGAAGAGAGGGAAAAATGGGAAGGGAAGCAGCATGAGGAGGAGGAGCAGGAGGAGGAGAAAGGCTGGGGTTGGGGAAGGGGGTAAGAGGGAGAAGAATGATGAAAGCTACCGGGAAGGAGAGAAGGTAGACTGGGACTAGGTGACACGGTGAAGAGAGGCCAGAAAAAGGGGAGGAAGAGGAGTAACCATGGGTAAGCCAGCGACAGGGAAGGGGAGAGATAGAAGGCGCACAGGAAAGATGAAGTGGGGAATGAGCGGGGTGGGGAGCAGGTGGGGAGAGCTGGGGAGAGGGAATGAGTATAACCAAATGCGAAGCGGACCCAGCACTGTCCAGCTCACCTGCTCTAGGAGAAGGAGATGGCCTGCTGGACAACAGGTCCTCTCCCACACAATGAACGATAAGCATCAAGAGGGAGAGGAGGTCAAACTTTTTTTTTTAAACCACTACTTAAGGTTTCAGGCAGAATAATAAAGTTTAATTGTCTGGAATCTGGTTGCTCTGCATAACTCCCTCCAGTTGAGGTTGTTCTTCTAAATGTTAATATCACCAAAATAAAATTTCTGTAATGGTAAGAAGTTTAAACCAAGAGTCTTCTTCCCCATATCCTCATTTATCTAGGATCAGAAAGTTAAGTTCAACTGTAAATAACAGGGAATAATGGAGGCATTCTCTACCAGAGGGAAACAGAGCCATATACCTGAGTACACGCGAAAATGGTCAGTTTTAAATAAAGAATGAAAAACTATACTTCTCGTCGTGCTCTAATCGTTAGACATTTGTGTCTTACAAGGAGGTCCTTGATTTGGTAAAACTTGTTCTAACGAAAGCATTGTCTAAAACCTGTTTCTTGGGGACAGACTCTCAAGAAGCCAACTCAGCTTTCTAAAAGAAATTCAACTCTTTCCAAATGCTTGTTAATGCATGTTAAATGCAGCAAGAAATAATTCTATGAGGCAGCAGCATAGGCGTCTCAGCTGCAGTGAATGAAGTAAATGACTTGTAACTTCTAGAAGTCTTGGTTATATGCAGGTAAAACTTTAATAACCCTTGGAGCACCAAGGGACTAAAGACATTTCTCTTTGGAATACTTCCGTAATTGTTTTCTTAATTTATCCAGGAAAGGCTTAGTTTGGATGCAGCATCTGTTTTTTTTTTTTTAGCAGAGGTGATCAAAGTAATTTGCTCGGATCCACATAAATTAGCAGAGTTCAGATTAAATTTCAAAATGCAGTTGTTGCATAAACTGTACAGTTTTTCTGAGATTCTAGTTCTTTCTCTTTTTACTGACAGTGAAGCTCCCAAGCCAGCGAACAAACGCAGAAGACCAGGACTGATTTACACAGATGGACAAATAAATTTTCTACAACCAAAAGAGATTTACATGAGCACCAAGACCCTAAGTTATCACACTGAAGCCAGCCCAAATGTGCCTCTATAGAAATTTGTGTGCGTGTAATAGAATATTGTAAAAAAACAACCATTATGATTTGACACCAAGTCTGTTCCAACTCTCTCACTTACTTGGTGAGTGTTCTTTGGTAAGTTAACCACTTTGCCTCAAGTTCCTTATCTGCAAAATGCTGATACCAGAATATAGTATACAGCGCACAGTAAGGGAGTAAGGGCCACTGTGATTTTAACTAGAAAGATTATATAACTTACACAACAGTTGCTGATGAGAATTAGCTTAATACTTTATTACGTACAATCTTCTTAGTTCCTACAATGATTTTATGCTCAGAAACCTTTACCTTCAAATTAGATTTTAATCCCTACAGGGCAGAGATTGACATGATCTTTTGTATCTATCTATAAAGCTGCAGCTCAAAAATATTTAGCTAACTGAATTTTTAACCCACACTAAATGGAAGAGATGTAAACATAGCTGCAGTCTGCTTCTCTTGCTACTAAGGATACCACTAACAATATATTGATATTTTGCCCACAGGTCAATTTGGTAATCTTTAATCCATTTCTAATATTATTTTAATGACTTCTTCACTATCAATCTTTCAGAACTATTCCCAAAACATACTTCCCTAACACCCAAATTTAGTGAGGGAAGAATAGTAAGGAAATTATCAGAACGTTACAAAAACTTTCAATACATTAATTTTTAAAGTCCACTTTACTTCTATTAAAGAACCAATATTCTACAATATTCACAGTATGTTCTGCTTCCTTATTGCTTCTATCAAAGTCCCCAGTAAAGACAAAGCTAGGCCAGGCTGGACCTGGGGGCGCACGCCTGTAATAGCAGCACTTGGGAGGCTGAGGCAGGAAGACCGCAGCAAGTTCAAGGCCAGCCTGGGCTACAAAGCAAGTTCCAGGTCAGCCTGAACTGCATAGTGAAACACTGTCCCAAAGAGACAAAATTAATTAATTAATTAATTTAAAAAAACCCCAGCTAGGCCAGAAATCAGACTAAATTTTGGTTGCCATTAGCACATACCTCTACATTCTTTCAAAATGTAGCACAACGATTACCTTGCAATTTCTTTGAAAACTTACTTATATTTGCCCCATGCAGACACCACTTTTATGGATTTCATGGATCAGAGACTGTCAATTTTTGGTCTTTTTTGGAGAAGACACTGAATTCTAAGGGTCACATACAAGATTTGTTCTCCCCAAGCATGGGACAAAATCTCACGAGGGCTTTTGCATTTGCATATGCTGGGAAAGGAAATGGGATAAGGTAATAAAAACCAGGAAAATGGTTGCCTCCGTAATATTTATAAACTTCATTTAACAATAGGTTTTGTGCAGGCAAATCTCAGCTACTTGGGAGGCTGAGGCAGGAGGATTGTACTTTTGAAGATAGCCTGGTCAACTCAGCAAGTCCCTGTCTCAAAATAAAATTGTGAAAAGGGCTGGAGATGCAGCTCAGTGGCAGGGCTCCTGCCTAACGTGCGTAAAGCCCTGTTCAATTAGTAGTGGGGGTGGGGGTAGGGGTGGGGGTGGGGAAGGAATGGTGGGAAGAAGGAGGGGGTTGAAAGGGAATTTCTCTCAATTCTTTGCAGAACTTCGTTTCTTAAAGCTTGAAATAATTTTTATAAGGACATCTTTTGCTTTACTATCCAATCTTTTTTTTCACTTGGGTTTGGCTTAAGCTCATGTGGAACACTGTAAGAATGAAACTCAAGGATACCGATTTTTTTCCCATAAAATTTTCTGTGTGTCAACCTTTTTGAAGTTACTCTATTTTTATTTTTCATTTGAGGAATACATGCATTAAAAACAAATCTTTCAAAAAATTTTTTCTTATAGCTGACAAATATGTTTTTGGTCAGCCCTACAGCAAAAGTGAGGCACCATGGCAGAAAAGAGATATAGGCTGGTCCTCCCACTGACAGCTCCGTGACCTCGGAATGAGACCTAATCTAAAGATGAATGGGAGCGCAAGGCTGGCCTGGGCTACATAGTGCGACCCTACCTCGAAAAACTAGGGCTGAGAGTTTGGCTCGGTGGCGTAAGCGCCTGTCTGGCAGGTGTGAAGCTGTGAGTTCGATCCCCGGTGCCGCAACAACAACAAAAAAAAGACGAATGGGGGGACAGAATCATGTGAGGCTAGGTCTCAGCTTCTGAATCTATAATCTAGGTTCCATGGTAACTTAAAATTGGGTGAATAAATTTTAAAACAGATTTATTACATTTTCTTACAGAAAATGAACATATTAGAGATTAAGTATATACCCTCCAACTTGAAAGATATTTTAATAATATTACTAGAGCAACATATTCCACAATCCCAGGGATAAGTCAATTTTTTTTAAACAATTACATTTTTAATTCAGAAATGCTACCATTCCAAAAGACATGCACACACGTATCACTATTGTTCTCTGACTTTTCTACATGCTTATTATATACCAAAATTAGTAATGTAAAACTTTAAAAATTTTGAAGTTATAACCTTCTTCATGGATGACACTAGGATCTAGTAATATACCCTTGCAATTTTCTGTCCCAATATGCCTCATTTTCTTCACATTTATAGTCTTATTTCCCCAACCATCCCTCTCAGTTGTTCCCAGTATTTAAGAGAAGATTATGGGGTTGAAGGCCCTGAGTTTGATACCTATCACTGAAAAGAAAAAAAAAAGATTGATAGAAGTGAGGCATGGTGACATATACATATAATTCTAGCTACTTGGGAGGCTGAGGCAAGAAGATTGCAAGTTTGAGGTCAGTCTGGGCACCTTAGCAATATCATGTCAAAATTTATAAAACAAAACAAAACAAAAAGGGGTGGGGATACAGCATAGGAACAGAGTGCATGCTTAGTATGTAAAAGATGCCCAAGGCCTTGCATCAATCTCTAGCACTACCAAAAAAAAGGGGGAAAGACAAGAAAGGGGGAAAAAGTGCTTTTTAGAAACTGGTTCATAAAGAAAACTGTTTAAAAACAAATGTGCCATGTGATTAAAAATCCCCTTTTGCTGGGCACCATGGTGCACACCTGGAGGCTGAGGCAGGGTAACTTAGCTCAGGGCCAGTCCAAACTAGCAAGACCCTGTCTCCAAAAACATACAAACAAACAAACAAACACCTCCTCCACGTGAAGACAAAAATTATATATACTATAGGCAGGGTCAAATCAAAGTAGTAGGGCTACAAATTGTCATGAAAAGTTGACCAGAACCTCACAATACTTTGTTACCAAGATGACAATGATGACTACCAGAGGGTGACTCTTCTGTTGGTTTCATTTTCAGCACTATAGCCCACAGTCTCTGTATTGAAGAAACGGTTTTCATCTAGATTCTAAAGGCTATCAAGTGCCCTCAAGGTCCAGGTGGCATATTAATCGCTATAATAAATAAAAGAATACGGACAAGCACTAAGAGTCAATCTCCATTTGAAAGAATGGCTTCATTGGCCATTACAAGCAGACTTGGCAGCTTGAGTACTTATGGTAACAGCATTTATTTTGACAGTGAACAACCTGGAGAGGCTACACTGCAAGTGCAAAGTGAGGCTGGAAGAGTGGGTTGACGTCAGAAGGGACACGAAATAGGACAGTAGCAGGGAAAATGGGGGCCAAGGAAGGACAAAGACCACAGATGTTTTGGAGAACAGACTTAAGAATAATACCAAGGAGCCAGGGCATTACTTTAATGGAAGAAGAAAACTAATTTATTTTAAAAGTACACAGTACTACATAAATAATGTTAGGCACAGGATCAAGTCCTGACTCTGCTACATACTGTGGTCTGAGAAAGCTAGTTACCCTCTTTAAACTTCAATTTTTTTCTACCTGCGTAAGACACTAATACCACTGATTTCCCTTGGACTGGTATAAGAATAACAACAGCGTCTGTATAAAGAGTGCCGAGAACAATGAGGAGCACAGGCTTGCTTAGGAAAGGTAGGTGCTGCTGTTCCCTTAAATCAAGAAACACTGTCAACAATTAAGGCTGTATCAGGACACACCCACCAAACTTGAAAGCTGAAGTTTCTACTGAAACTCTGTTTCCAAATTCCCTAGGAAAGAGTAGTAAGAATTGGAATACATTTTAAATACTCATTTGTATAGTCACCATTATCTGAGGAGATTGGGGACAGAACTTAAAAAGAAAGAAAATTTGTGTTTTAGACTGTAAAATCAGCTTAGTGGATAGAGGCAGGCTAAAAGATTTTGGGGAAAATTAGAGGAAACTACTAGTTAGAGAATAGTGTGTGTGTGTGTGTGCGTGCGCACATGTGTGCACATACAAGGTTCATGTACAAGGTTCTCACTTCTTCCATAAATCACCCTATATTTCAATATACTTTAAATATATTGAGTACTTTCCACGTGCGAGTACTGTACTAGGCAACACAGAGATCACAAGAAGGTCTTTATTAATAACAAGCTGATTCTAAAATTCATATGGAAATGCAAATGGCTGAGGACAACCCAGATAATCCTGAAGAATAACAGCAAAGTGGAGGACTTACCACCAAAATGTTTATAAAGACCATACATATAATATGGTCACATAATTTATGATAAAGGAAAAAATCTTGTACTGTGGGAAATATATGTTTCAATAAATGTGGTGTTGGTCAACTTGACATCATGTTGAAAAAAAAAAGAGAATTCTCACTTCTACCTTATATCATATAAAAAAATCAAATGGACCATAGGTCAAATCATGAAAGGTATGTCAATTAAAAAAAAAAAGTGTCTTCATGGCCAAGGGAGTGGGTACAAACTTCTTAAATAGGATGTAAAAATATCAACTATATAGGGCAAAGATCAATACATTAGACTACATTAAAATTAAGAACCTCTGTTCATCAGTAGACATTATTTAAAAAGTGAGAAAGGACAGACTAGGAGAATATACTTGCAAAGGATACATCACAGAAAGGACTCGTATCAAGAATTTACAAAGAACACTGACAGATCCTTCAGAGGAAGACTGAAAACCCACTAGAAAAATGTGTGAAAGACTTGAACAGGCACTTTACATTGAAGAGGCCAATAAACAAACCGAAAACAGTTTTTTTTTAAAAGCAGCCAATTTTAAGAGTTCAGGAAAGTATAAATTAAAAACACAATGTGATCACACTAGGGATAAACTTAATGCTACTGAACTGTTCACTGTGAAATGGTAAGGTAGTAAACGTTTTGTTACATGGCTTTTTAAAACCACAATTAAAAACAACCCACAACATGTACTATGGCTACATACCATAAGAATGCTATAAGAAAAAGTCAGATAACCTCAAACAGTATTTAGCCAGGAAAAAAGACAATGGAATTCTCATTTTCTACTGCCAGGAGTATCAGTTGGTAGGAGTTTGGAAACTCCAGTTCCTGACCTAGTTACATACTCATTGGAATACATTCACTGTATATATTCATAGAAAGATATATGTGAGCATTTTTTGTAGTTATCCAAAGGTAAGCAAAACTCTAATGTTCATCTATGTTAAAATGAATAGTAACTTTGGGGGGGGTATATAAATATAATGAAATACTACATTATCAACAAGAGCAAGCAAATTACAACTTTATGTAATAATATAAATGACACTCAAAAACATTACACGCATAAAGTCAGACAGAAAAGGATAGGTTTTATAATGGTTCCACGCATCATATACATAAGCTTAAAAACAGACAAAACTAATTTATGGTGTTAGAAGTGAGGATAATGGTCACTTAGAAGGTAGTGATTTAAAGATGGCAGGAGTTGGCTCTGTTAATGCTTTTTCTTCTCTCTGTCTTTTTTAATTTGGTTGATGGTTACACATACGTGTTTTGCAAAAATTCACTGAATCAAACTCAGGATCCCCTGAACACTGTGTGGGGAGATGGTCATATTTACACAAAAGAAACAAAGGTGAATGAAACCCTACTTAGTTATAGATAGACCTTCCTAATCCTTATTTTCTGACATAAAGGAAACAGGCTACTAATAAAACAGATTTAAATTTTTGCCAGGAAAGAGCATGAGCTCTGCCTTCACTTGCAACCCCACGGCCACATACTGACAATTGTTCCCACACGCCACTGCTCTGAACAAGGTTAGAGCTCCCTCTAGCACTTTTAACCAAGGAAACATCTTAGGCCCTCACAGAGCTGACACAGTTTGGTGCTGCCCACGGTCAAATGCAATATGGCGATTTTTATTTTTAATTTGCTTTAATTGTTGCTATGATATGAATAATTAATAGGCTGCCTATGCCAGTTTTGTAAAGTTCACAGTACAGAAGGCAAGGAGAGAAATATCTACTAAGAAAGAAGGCTTAAAAATGGTTACAACTGCTATAATATTAGAGAATTCGGAATATTTATTCATGATTTGTGGCAACATTATATTCCACCAACAAAGAAACATGCTACTAAGAGCGCTTCCCACTGAAAAATCTTCCCCATCTCATCTATTTTCTTCTTTGTGGCTGCATAACCACAGTGCCTATAGTACTGTGGAGGAGCAGAGTAGGTCAGTATCAGGAGACCCTTGCTCTTTGGTGGAAGAGAATAGGCAGGTTGGCTGTAAACACTTAAGCTAGTTCCATCCATTTTGAGCCAAGTATTTATTGAAAGTGGATAACCCCCTGGACAACAGAGACCTATTCAACACGAAGCCTGTGTCCTCCCATGCTTGTCAATTCCTCTTCACGTGGCACAGTGACACTGGAAAGTATGATGCTGTCAGTGCTTCCATGCGACAATGTCTACTCACATCTGGGTTCCACAAAAGGTGTAATTTAGATAGGGCACTGTAAGTCCGAGCAGGGATGAGAGTTCAGTGATAGGAATACACACAACCTTTCTGGGAATGCAGCCAGACATAAAAGGGGTTTATTCTTCATTGTTGGATTTCGAATCTTTCCCCTACTCTTAAAGACAAATAAACAAAAAACCACTGCTTGTATTAACACACTTGTTAAAATCCATACACATATAAAACCATCTACTAAGTTCCTCGAATCAAGGAGAAAAACTGAAAGAAAAGGAAAAAAATGTGAAGAGTCACCTAAAAGTAAATTCATTTAGGTAAGACTATTAGGTTTTACTCCATTTCTTTTGTTGTTGTTGTTATTTTCGTTTTTGAGATAGTGGTTCACTATGCAATTCAGGATGGCCTTGAACTCATTTTGTAGCTCAAATTGGCCTTGAACCTGCAGCTATCCTCTTGCCTCAGCCTCCCGAGTGCTGGGATTACAGATGTAGGCCACCACACCCAGCTTTTTTGCACTTTCAAGATTAACAAAACAAACAAACAAACCTTTTTGTTACAATTGAAGTAATCATTTCCTATTTAAAGCACATAAATTCCTTCAAAAAGGAGCTGTAACAATTTCCAAAGGGAATTTTTCCCTTCAAGAGAAATTTTTACTATTTTTTAAGCATGAGAAATGAAGATTAATACTAATCAGTATGACTTCTCTTGTACTCTGGTTATGGACAAGCAGCCTCTGCCAAAAACAGCATACCATAAACTAGTCTTGGGTCTTTCCTGAACACATCAGAAAACCAAGATACCAGTTCCCTCTCCTCGTTTGGTTTGTATTATATCATTAATGTGGTCACACTCACTCCAAGAGCAGCTCAAACTAGGAGTGAAATACTGTCTGAAAACAGTTATTCATTAACCTACTGAGAGCCTTGATCATGATCTGTGTTTTTCCTAAGACAGAATTCCCTACAGCTTCTCTTTCAATTCACAAAGTATCTTTTGGGAACGGCAGATCATGAACTAGAACAAGGATGGGTCTAAATTAACACGACAGGGAGGTGATTGAACCCTTCCTCTTGGTTTCTCCATTTCACTCTCTTTTGTGGCATCCAAATGGTTCAGAACTCTGGCATTAATTAAGCAACGGTTTTATTACACACAATCAAAGCTGAAAAAGAAAACCCTAACAGACAGCAAGAGGCGATTACAAGGTTCAATTAACATTGTATTTTTTGTGGTTGCTAATTGAGGTATTTTTAATTTTTATCATCTCATACAACAAGAGAAGATTAACAAACCTAAGATGTGTTACTGTATGGTGTTTTTATACACCAATTTACATGCTTCTGTGATTTCCAAATTCTAGTTGTTAGTAAATTATTAACATTAAAAAGAAAACATTTAATAGGCACCACACAGAACCTTTAGATAGTCCTATTTGCTATATCTACCCCAAATTCTATGTACTAAAATTCACAAACAGTGGCTGAAAGCACAGGGGTAACGAGGCTGGACTATCTAGGCACAGGTTCCAGTTTCGCATCTCACTACTACTTGACTTTGGGCAAGTTGCTTAACCTGAGTTCTATTTTATTATATGTTAAATAGGGTTATATGAAGTGAGAATGTATACAAAACCTTTAGCTCAATGTCTGGCACATTACAAATGTTCAATAAATAATTATGCCAAAAGGTTAACAAGTTTCAAGATGTAATTTCTGGATTTGATTTGATTTGATTTTGTTTACTCTGATT
Organism: Dasyprocta punctata; assembly: GCA_004363535.1. Lineage (NCBI taxonomy): Eukaryota > Metazoa > Chordata > Mammalia > Rodentia > Dasyproctidae > Dasyprocta > Dasyprocta punctata. The sequence continues at coordinate 29,836 of RJWM01003424.1, forward strand.
TTATTTTATTTTACTTTATTTTTGGAAATAGGGTCATGCTATGTAGCCCAGGTTGGCCTTGTGCTCAATGGGATACTCCTGCCTCAGCTTTCCAAGTACTGTGATTACAGGCATGCATCACCATGCTCAGCTAATCTGTGGATTTCAGTATTTTAAGAAACATTTCACAAGCCGGGTGTGGTGGTGCACGCCTTTAATCCTAGCACCCGGGAGGCTGAGGTAGGTGGAGCGTTGTGAGTTCGAGGCCCACTCGGGCTACAACGCGAGCGCAAGGCCGGCCTGAGCTACATAGTGAGACCCTGCCTCAAAAAACCAGGGCCGGGAGTTTGGCTCAGTGGCTTAAGCACCTGGCTGGCAGGCATGAGGCTGTGAGTTCAATCCCCGGTGCCTCAAAAAAAAAAAAAAACATTTCACAGCTGGGCAAGAGGCACATGTCTGTAATCCTGGCTATTCAGGAGAGACTGAGGTCAGGCAATAAATATGTGAGGCCACGCTGGGCAACATAGGAAGAGCTCATCTTGACAACAAGGACAAAGAGCCAGGGATACAGCTCAGTGGCACAGCCCATCTGGCAAGCGTGAGGTTGTGAGTTTGAGTCCCAGTACCACAAACAAAACACAAACAAACATCCATCAACCACAGCCATTTCACAGTTTCTTTTAAAGTCAGTCAGATTCGACAATTATAAGTCAAAAATCTATTCTGTGCAAGTGAAAATTAATACTACAGGAACTCTACAATGAGAACATTTACTTTTGCTTAGAGTACACATTTTCATTTGAGGGAAGGCAGGGTGTAACAACAATCTGAATCTTAACCTTTTGAAATTTAAGAATGCTAAATAACAGTATTAATTTGTAATCAACAACAATCTTAACAGTTGACTCAAAAGTTCTCACACAGTACATTACTTTCATTTTATCACGCTAGAATGAGATAGTGAATCCCACAGTGTCATAGGCTAAATATATTCAAGTTTATTCCGTACTCAAACCTTTGAAAACATACCATGTACAGAAAAACCATCAATGCAAATGGATCTACTGTAATCTGGATACATGAATTATCTATAACTTTATCTTTCAGAACAAAATATAAAAAATAGTTACATTTCATGTACTTAATTTCAGAAATTACCTCTCCCTAAGTTTTATCCAAAGAAAAGTATAGAGTCCTCCAATCTATGAATTTTAAAGTCTAAAACATTAATGGGGAAACTTTTAGAGATCAAGTGCCAAACTGCAACCCAAAATCCACTTATTTTTTGCAAAGTGCCGGCAATGCAATGAAACCTCAATGCAGTACTGAGGTTTTAGTTTAAAAACAAAACAAAACAAAACAAAAAACTCTACATTAATGTCTTTTGTCTTAAAAACACAATTAACACGAGTGCCATAGGTTTACCATTAGTCTAAAACAACACTCTATTAATCCTTCAAAAAATAAATGTAAATCAATATTCAAGGAAACTGATTTTAAAAAGAAGTTCCTTCATTATCAGGTTTTACAAGTACTGCAATCATAACAGAAAATACACAAACTGAAAATGAACCTCACACACAGATGTAAATAAAGCCACTCTTTAGGTTGCCCATTAATCCACAAGTGGCATATTCATCTTATTTACAGTATTATACCCCCTGCCATGTTATTCCATTACAGAGTCACGCTACAGACTTCATAGTTAACACTGTAGGAACCATTTCTTTTTAAACATGGTTTTCTGTATTTCCCTTTTGGCTTGCTCCTAGGTTTAAAAACAACTTATATAATTGAATTTTTATGTACTTAGATATTCCTAGAAAATGTGAATTATGTTAGAGAAGTGATATTGGAGGTATTAAAATATAATTAAGTTTATATTCATTCTTCTAAAAATATTTTAACATTCCTGTTTGTCATAGTCTTACAGCTCCATATAAGCAAGTACTTCTTACACACTTTCATAAGTCTGTCCAGGAAATTTATGCCACCCCTAACTGTCAAAAGTTTCTACTCTTTCCATTAGAGGATACCCTGGGGAGGTTGGGGGAGGGACATGCAAAACAGTAATTAATATTCATGTCTGTTCACTTTTTCTTTTCAGTTGCTTTTCATGCACCTATTATCTTTTAGCTGGTCATCCCTATCCCAAGTCTCCTGTCTGAGTCAGTGAACTTCCAGGTCCAACTAAATTCTGATACTGTCACAATCACCAAACTATCTAGAGGCACGAACAGAAATATAAAACATTGTTTTTAACTGACAAATTTAATAAGCGTAATTGGGAAAACAATTTTTTTAACATGAAAAGTCTGCCAATACATGCTTACACAAATCTTGACATAGTCAGCAGGATGAGAACTCTTTTGCAAAACAACTTTTAAAACAATTATGAAGGAACAAGTCATTACGTTGAACCAGCTGCAACACTGCCCATTCATCTTTTATGCAGAACAATGCAAAATGGAGCCAGTAGGTCATCTTAGATCCTTTAAAAATTTGTTTACTATGTTTGAAAGTACATAGTAAAGGGTGGGGGGTGGGGAGGAGACAAAGCAATAAGGTTTGCTAGATATCAAAAGTATCATAGGAATCAAATGGAGTAAAGTCATGGATGCTACAGAACAGGGGCCAAGGAGACTGGGAGAAGAGATAATGTGGGGCCTCCAAATACTACTCAAAGGAAACCTGGTGGGCTGGGGATACAGCTTAGCAAAAGAGAACTTACCTGGCAAGCACCAGGTTGTGAATTTGATTCCTAGTACCTCCCCCGCCACACACAAGAAAATGAAATCTGCTAAGCAAAAACTCCGAAGTCCAAGCGATCTGAATTCAATACCTGACTCTACAACCAAAAGATGTGAAACTTGGGCCAGGGACATAGCTCAATGGTAGAGTGCTTCCTTAGCATGTGTGAGACCCTGAGTTTGACCCCCTGTGTTGTGGGGTGGGGGAGGAACCCAGGAAAGGCTTAACTCTTCTAAGTTTCTCCTTTATTTGTAAGAAAGGGATAATGTTCATCTAATGGGTTCATGTGAGGGTCGAAACAGACAATACACAGCTAGCACTGCATGACTACACACAGACTCAGTAAAGCATTACTACATTCTCCTCAGACTTCTCAGTAGTAGAGCACTGGAGATAAAATAAAAACGGAACTCTCTTTCCATCTTGAAGGTACATAAGAAAGAAAACGATAATTTAATTATCTTTATATAAGAACATATTTGAAAATATAAATGGGGAAGGGGAGAAGAAGAAAATTTAGGAGTATAATAGCCTCATAGATGCAACTGATTCATTTATAAGAACTTTAAATAAAGGTATCCTGGGTGAGTGCCAAAGGACTGATGAATATTTCTGTAAGGTGATCCGATGATTTGCTTGGGTATTAAGAGAATTTAAGGTGACTTGGTAACTCAGCTCTACTGGGAAATTAAAAAGGAGTTTCTTGGTCATTCAGCCTGCTCAACATTTCTGAGATTATTAGTATGAACAAATAATAATAATAAAAAAAGGACATCCTTAAAAATGGGCTATTTTAACACTTATCTTAAAAAGCAAAACTTTCTGGGGGGAAAAACTGTTAACAGGAACAACTACTGGCAGGATCACTAAGTCACATGAAACTTTAGACTCTTAAAAAAGAAGAAAAATACAATTTTATTTTTGTAGAAACTTAGCACAGAGTGGAAGAGGCATTTAAATTCACAGCTTGTTCACCTTACAAGCTGAAGTCATGACGCAAGAATAAAATTTTGCATGTTTGGAGCCTGAGCTCACGAGTTGAAAAGGAGGGCTCAGGTTTCACAAGCTTTGTAAGTGATCTTTTTACACTATATGACTAAGAACATATCTATTCATGGACAGCTTATGAATCCAGGGCTCTGAAACTGTCAAAGCAAGATAGAGAAGAATGTTTACATCCATGGATAGCCACAAAAATCCGTGATAGTTTAAAGAATAAAAATCTCTTCCAGATTAAACAATAATGAAAATTACCAATGCAACTGCAACAAATAATCTTTAAATATTAATATGCACAACAAAATCAGTATATTAAAGTGTGTGTTGGGGGGACTCCTATACATTATCTGGTATCATGTCACTGATCCTAAAATACTCATTCATGTAAATTTAAATAAATATTTTCAGGAAAAGCTCCGTATTGGTTAATTTAAAAAAATGTACTCTGACAGAATCCCAAACTCTGAAGTCTTCTGAGTGCAGGAGGGTGACAAAACTGGGGGGAGTGAGTCTTAGAAGATACAATACCAGAGGCTTAAGTTTCCACAGTGCAGGGAGCTATGCATATTATGTGTGTATGGAGCTGCAGGATTCGAGAGCTGTATGTATTATGATAGGTGTAGTTTACATTAATTTTGAGTCTGATGAAATAAGTCCTAATGACTATGAAAGACTGCCTTCTACCTAACCTAAATATTTAACATTATATTTTTAGACTCTTTCCTATTAACTCTGCACTCAAGAGTACCTGAAATCAGCTTTTACACATTAGTACCTTAAACAAATGACTGTTAATGTCAACTGTTAACTGTTAATGTTAAGAAAACTTAGTTTTTGTGTCTTTGGAAACTACCTCAATTCATTTACCTGGCCTATGTTATATTACTTGCTTTAACAATAAAGCACTAAACTTAAAATGTAAAGAGTAAAACACTGTAAAACCTGCATACACTTTCCAAAGTTAAAGCTCTATAAAAAGGTGCAGAAAACACGTGTTGATTTGATATGGAAAACTTAGCTCATTAGTCTTCCACAGCCTTGTACTATTAGTTTTCTAATATCATAAGGTCGATTAACAGGGTTACAATTTTAGTATAACCAGTTTTATATGGATGAATTAGCCTTAGATTTTTTCTTTTCCTTTCTATAAATAACTATACTTGATTTAGTTTTCAATTATATAAATTGAAGTAACAGTCTCTACACTGAGAAGTCAATGGCATAGGAAATATTTTAAAAATAGTAAATTTTCTAATAAACAGAATCAAGAAAGGAACTCAATTTAAATATGCCATTGCTTACTCCCTGGACTCTGCTCCTCTTTTAAATAATTCAAAGTGACAGAAGAGCTCCAAATCAAAAAGCCCTTACAAGAAAAACTGTGTATTAGAGGGATAAGGTAGGGGGAAGCTGACAAGGCAGAACTTTACAAAATGTAATTCCTATGGTTACCTGATTTTTAAAAAATCAAAATGTAAAACCCACAGCACATGCCAAAGAAAGTGCTAGTAATCAAAATCCTAAATGATCCCTGATAGAATTATGGTCTATAGATTATTAATATATCAACCATATTTGTGACATTTCTTTGCAAAGAAGTCAGTATTTCTTAAAAGTCTGTAAACCAGGTCTAGAATGGAAATACAATGCCTATACCCAGCAAAAAAACAGCAATAAAAAACCTGCAGTTTTCTTTCTGTCCCTTTTCAGAAACTGTGCCTGGCATTGTGCAGCTGTGGTGCTGCCTTCATTGTGCCCTCTGTTCTCAGTCTTGCTAATTAAAAGGTTGATCACAGAACAATGCTCTTCTCATTAATTTCAGTGTTCTGATTGGGCAGGATCCCTGCTTACCCCACCTGATCTTTTCACACTGCTGAAGTTAATGTGACAGGAGCCTGAAGATGGATTACCCACTGCCATATTGCCCATCGCCTCCAATCAGGAGCTATCTGTGTAAACTGATTGTTCTAATTTGCTCTCATTATTTTCACAATATCAAGAGAAAATAACGCACACAGCTCACTGTCAAAGCCATGAAAATCAGCCATTAGTTAAACCCAGACACTGAGTGGCTTTATTAGAGGCACTGCAGCTTATTGATGTAGCTTTAGTCAAACAAGGCAGCATTTGCTTCAATAGAAGGCAATGTTGATAGTGAAAGTAAATATTTATTTGTAGTAATACTCACAGCAACAGGATATTTTGAAGAATACTGTTCCTGTTTCAAAAGCTTAGTTTTGACACAAATTATACAGCTGTGAAAGGTCTGACTATCATAAGAAAGTAGGCAACATTTAATGTGTAGTAGCATGAAACCCTGTCTAGTAAATCTACAAGCCCTCTTCACCTCTAATACCTTGTGTAAATAAGCGACCTACTCTATAATTACAAGCACTAATCAATAAATAAGGGTAGCTCTAACTTGTCCTGCACAACAACCCATCTTTACAAAACAGAGATGAGTATTATTACTTAGGAATCAAAATCATCTTTACAAAGAGCATATAGGTACAGTTTAAAATACGATTTTATTCTTATACGATGTAAGTTAACACTTGCCAGATTGACTGGTAATAGTACCACAGAAACCATTATTTCAGAAATAGAAAATAAGAAGCACAGGAAAGCTAGCTAAGCAAACAAGCTGGGTTTAAAACCTTTCACAAAACGATGCTTTCGGAGAACTAAACTCCATGGAAAGATTTGACATTCAATGAGATATTAAAACAGTTGGGCTAGGCACAAAGAAAATACATTTTCAAGCTGTAAAGAAGATGTTACACTTCAAAAAAAAAAAAAGATTTAAACTTGGGATTTCCACTCCAGGCTTGTCTGGCTAGGAACATTTTGTGAAAATGTAACTAAAAACTGCCTGAACAGCATTTAAGGGGCTGGGGAAGGCAGGTAGACGTAACAGAAACCAGCATCTTTTAAATAAAGGAATTTAACTAATCCACACTTTCCCCCATGTCTCCCCTTTACTATTAGAAAGAAACATGGCTTCCTCCAGTTTTCTTTCTACATTAAGATTCCTAGGTAACGTGAAGACAAGAGTATGCCCTTCTTGCTGCTCCCCTTTTAACGGCCACTTTTCTTTTTCTAAGAAACGTGTGCCATGCTCTTCTCCTTAAAATTCCTGCACTAAAAGACTGCACCATACTGCACTCTGCAAAACGTGCTGATGGCGCCAATTATAAGCCCCCAGCCGAAAGCTCCAGCCCCCACCATTCGGGCAGATTTATGCGGACTCTCGCCGACGTTATTACAAGTCAGAGTTTATTGGGAAATTGTTACATTATGCGGAGTGTCTAACAAATTGCTTATGCTGCTATAATTGGATTACAACAGCCGCTTGCTCCCACCGGTAAGATTAGGCAAGTAGGACTCCTGCCGATCTCTGAGCGTTAGCAGTAATTTTATTTGCCTTGCCTCTCTCTTTCCTAACAACATGCCTCTCTCCCTGCCAGCTGTCTGCTGAAAAGGCACAGGCTTGTTCCTTGGCCCTAACAATGCAATTACAGCCCCGCAGATCGCACTGTTTGTGCATTAAGTACAGAGCCAAAACGAGGCGAATTGATCGTTTGACTTTTGGAGAAGCCATGTGATTTCTCTGTGCGGGTGATCTGACATGCATCAGCAGGCAATACTGCAGTCAATTCTTGATGAACTTTCTCCTTTTACCCACTTTTCCTCTAACCTTTCTTTCTGCACTGAGGAAGATACTGACTGGGCTCATCTCACGCTAATCTGGATCAATCCGCAAAGACAAACTCATTCTTATTAGCTCCCTGGCTGGGTAGAAATGTGAATAGGTTCTAGCATATTCAAGTGCCTCAGTCAGATAGATCAGTGGTTCACAACAGCTGAACCTCAGCTGCTATCTAAAAAAGGTTCATAAAGAGTTCACTGAGAAAGAAGTTTACAGAAACATTGCAGGTCAAAGAACTGCACGAAGTTTTAGGTTTTGTCAAATAAAACTGCCTTGGAATGGCTGTTAAAAGCTCTGCTGTCCAGTCGGCACCTGAGACTGTGTCCTGCCTTTCTGCACAGACCTGCCCTGCTGGAAGATGCTCACGGCCAACGTGCACAATCGAGAGCGCTGGGCTTCAGGCTTCAAACAGCCAGGCTCATCCCCACTTGCGGCAGTTTTCAAAATGTTCTGTTGACAGCTTTCAGTATCTCGTTTCTTTTTCTTGTATGTTTAACAATGGGTGCGGAGAGCGTGGAGACTGTGTAAGCTGTTGCTCTAATTCTAGGGCATAATTCATGAAGATTCTGGGCTGGGGGCTGGGTTTTTTACGAGGCAGTGGTAGTGCTGCTGGGGATCAAATGAGGGTCTTTCACCTGCTAGGCCAGTGCTCTGCTACAAAGCCCTTCAAAACAAAACAAAAAACAAAGCTCCCTACTATGTTGAAAATAGCTTGAAATTTTACCAGTTTTAAAGCAGACCAAGAACCCTACTTGTGCTTTCCTTAGCAATGGCATACATTTCTTAGGGCTCCTGAAGCTGGTTACACAACAAGTGAGTAGTCAATTTGCTGGCCTATGTTGTTGCCCCGGGTCTGTATTATTAAAAACCATGCACTTCTGGAAGTGATGTAGTTTTACATCTTTAACCTGACACACACACACTCTTGTCTTTAAAAGGAATCTGTGCTTCTTTTAATTCAAGGTCACCTTGGCAGCCACTTAATTGTTTCTCAAAATCTCTGTAATGCAATTAACATATTTAATTCATTTGAACATTTAAAGACGAAAGAAAAATTTTACTTTTCAACTTCATTCCTGCTTTCCTGAAACAGCAATAAGCATAATGTATATAACATGTTACATTCTAGTGCTTTCTCAAGCACACTGGCCTCAATGATATGCTTAAATCTTACAATGTTCCTCACAAAGATAATGTATGGACCTGACAGAAGTGCCTGTGTGAAGAGCAGACCACCTGATGTGCTACTTGTGGAATAGTATATTAAAGAAGCCTGTTAACATGTAGTTTAAAACTCAAAAGAAACTCCAAACAGCTGAAATGCCTTATAAATAGCACAGACCCAGAGGAAGTGCAAACGTCTGCATTGTGAATTGTAGATCTTAATTACCGACAATGGCTGGTACAGCAAGTAGCACAGAAAAAAAGTGAAACAGTTGCACTGTTCATGGTTGGCAATAATTCTTCAGGAAAATATTTACTATCAATCAGTTATGAGAAAAGGGACTCTGTGCTCGTAAAACAGCACGTTGCTTCTCATACCAGGACCATTTTGCTTCAGCATAATCTGAATTTAAACAGCTTGTTTCCTGCGGATACAATTTTGGAAATAAATAAAACAAGTCTTCTATCAAAATCTGGAGTAAGTGGAAGTAACATCACATTTTTCTGTCTCAGTCAGTTTCAAATGATTATTAGTCTCAAGTAACAACAAACCACAAAAAACAGAATATCCACATATGTCTAATGAGGAGGTTAACTTTCCACACATAAGAGGCAGAACTTCTACCCAGCCCAGGAATCAAGGTAGAGGTACTCAAACAATTCGATTCTAACTGTGTATGTTTGTGGATACATGTGTGGGTATGCATAAGAGTAAACTACAGAAAAGCTTAAAACTAAAATTTCAGCTGGGTGTGGTGGTGCACACCTTTAATCCCAGCACTCAGGAGGCTGAGGTAGGAGGAGCATTGTGAGTTCGAGGTCAGCTTGGGGTACAACGTGAGCGCAAGACCGGCCTGAGCTACATAGTGTGACCCTGTCTCAAAAAAAGCTAGGACTGGCAGTTTGGCTCAATGGCTGAAGTGCCAGTCTGGCAGGCACGAGGTTGTGAGTTCAATTCCCGGTGCCACAGAAACAAAATACATTAAAAAAAAAAAAAAACCCACAAAATTTCAGCAGTATTTTAAAGAGTTGATAAAAAAGAGAACATAAAAAATTAAGTCTGTTCTTCAGTTTTCTAGTTACTTTCTTTATAAAAAACATCACAAAGGTTGACAATTAGGTACAAGGAGATTATGCATTTTAAACACTAAGTCAATAGTCAATAATGACTGCCCATTTAGAGTTATAATAAATGCAGAGCTCATCATGTCACAAACACAAATCTCTTAAACTACAGGGCTATAATAAGGAGAAAGCCTTTTGGAGAAGGCAGGGAAAAAAAGACATTTCATTGCCTTTACGTATTACCTGGATTAAGTTATACTGATACAATGATTCCTCCTTTTTATTTCTACAAAATAGGCCTCTTTCTTCAAGTTAAAGATTCAGATTACTGTCAACCTAGATTAGCTATGGTTTGTCTTACACTTTATTTTCTTATATTTTAAAAAGGACTAGTAAGACGAGTATTTCTGGCAAAGAAGAGTTACATACCACATAGTAAGGGTCTCAAGACAAGTTTTCTGCATTTAAGGAAACGGTATTAACATCTTCTTTACAGCTCACATAAACAAAATTCAATAATAAGGTTTCAGACTATAAGTATCTCTACACAAACAAAAATCATTCTAATCAGAATTCTGTTGCTTTGAACTACAGGATAAAAAAGTTAATATATTACAGTTTTGTTCTCCTGTGGAGATGCTTGGACATTCAGGATACAATGGAGTATAATCTGAATCAACAAGACACTTGTACCAAGTTTTAGAAAACAGTCAGTGCAGCCCTATCAATGCAGCAAATGATGTACAAAATCACAAGACACATATAACACACGTAAAATAAAGAAGAAAATACTTTCCCTATTTCCATGCTATTGGTATCTCATGGGAAGCTGTAGCAATAAATAACTTCTTGACTACATATTTTGATTTGTCACTGATCAACTGATTACTTGGTTCAAATCTAAAAGCAACGAACCAAAAGACAGGACATGGGACCAATAAGAAACCAGAAGCTAGGTGGATTCCAACAGTAAACTATAGAAATCATTATTAGAGTATTTAAAGGGAAAACAAAAGGATGTAGGTATCAGACTGTTAAAATAAGCAAGAATATGATGAGAGGGTCACCATTTGGGAGCAACTGAAACAGACTGGTGAGTGCAATGAGCAAACTTACTTCTTCATCCCAAAGGATGGAAAACATTACACACTGTGCGTTTCTGACTATGTGTCCTGGAGGAGAGGGTGGGAGAGGACCCTAAACAGATCCCACACCATACAAATTCGCACTGACGTACCTGAGCAGCCTAGAGATCTCGGCTTATGGAGTATGGGAACAAAAGGGACAGAAGCTTGCTTGGCCAGCTCTCAATGAAACTCATTAAAGTTGTCACCCTGGTGTGTCACCCATCTTAATTTGCTGCAGAATGTGTTTTATTTTTATTTTTTCAGTCATTTAATCAAAACTAGCCTAGTGCTAATTGACTTTGTTTTTTCAAAAAAAAAATTATTGGTATTTTGGGTTGGTGTGAATACTAAGATTTGGGTTGGTGTGAATGCTAAGATTTTGCCTTTTTAGCCAAAAGTCACCCACTTAGATGAAAGTGACAGCAGTATGGCCAAAAAAAGGTCACAATTGCACCATGTACTCAAATACAAATGCTGCATTGTACAACAGGGCTGAGAGAGGGGTTAGGGCATGTAAAAAGAATAAAGAGGTATATGTACACATACCAACTTCCCATGATGAATGTAATCATAATGTATACAAACATGTACCAATAATTTTTTTTTTGAAAAAACAAAGTCAATTAGCACTAGGCTAGTTTTGATTAAATGACTGAAAAAATAAAAATAAAACATTCTGCAGCAAATTAAGATCTGAATTTAAGATACTGATGGACTTTATCTTTTTTAATAGTAAATTCTGGTACTTATGTGGATCATCCCTAATGGCTATATTTTTTATGTTTTCAGTGAATACAGTCATTTTTCTTAAAATGAAAATAAAAAATACTATTATTATGATTTGTATGTTTGAATTCCCTGAGATTCTTAAGGCCAGAACCCTCATAAATAGGGTTAGTGTCCATGAGCAGCGGTGGACCCCCTAGCTAGTCCCTGCCATCGTGTGAGGGTGCAACAAGAAGCTCCAGCTAGCCGGGCCTGGTGGCGCACGCCTTTAATCCCAGCACTCGGGAGGCTGAGGTAGGCGGAGCGTTGTGAGTTCGAGGCCGGCTTGGGCTACAACGCGAGTGCAAGGCTGGCCTGAGCTACACAGTGCGACCCTGCCTCAAAAAACCAGGGCTGGGAGTTTGGCTCAGTGACTTAAGCGCCTGTCTGACAGGTGCGAGGTTGTGAGTTCAATCCACAGTGCCGCAAAAAAACCAAAACAAAAAACAAAAAAACAAACAAAAAAAAAAACACAACAAAAGCAGCTCCATCTAGAAGCAGAGCAAACTCTTCACAGATACCCAACCTATTATCACCCTGACCTTGGACTTCCCAGCCCCTACAACTATAAAATTACTGCTATTTATAAGAGATAAATTACTGTTGTGTGTAAGACACCTACTTTGTGGTATTTTTGTTATAGCAATCTGAAAAGATGAAGACAGCTGTCCTACAATTTATTTATTTATTTAATTTATTTTTTTTGGCACTGGGAATCGAACTCACAACCTCGTGCCTACCAGGCAGGCGCTTAGGTGTCCTCCAATTTTGTAGAAAGGTGGAGACTACATGACATCAGTCCTGTCTCTATTGTGATAATAACTGTAAGTAACTGAGGACCTGTATGTGAGACAATAGATTAAAACACAGTTGGGACAGTTTTAACACGGACAAATCCCTAAATGGTAATAAAGCTTTTATTTTTGCAGATACGTAAAGTAAAAGTCTAGAAGTTGGGCCCATACTGAGTATCAATCCTGTGATAATCAAAATGGCAGATACCTGAATTCAAGTCAAAGCTCTTCAGTAGAGATACTTGGAAAATTTGAGTCAGAGTTGACCGAGAAAGCTTCAGATATCTAGTACTTAAAATCATTTGTGTACTAGGCTATAGACACAGTACATATTTATACATCAAAGACGTGGCCCATATGCATGACTAAACATACTTGTCCTCTTAGCTCAAGATCATCTAAAGAAATATTTCTAACATTAGCCACTCAATAAATACTAGTGACACAATAGTTGCATTTTAGCATATTTCACAACTGCGCAATGCTGTCCTCTATACTTTTTTATTGATGCTCTATATTTAATTACATTTAAAAACCACGAAGGAACTTATGAAAATTCCAATATCTAGTATGTTCTGGATAAAACAATAACTGTATTGTTTTCTGCAATTTAGTAGCAGTACTGAGTTAAATGCCTACAGACATCACATTGTTATGATGTGGTATATTATATACTGGTGAATAGTATTACTTACTTTGGCCACACAATTTTCAGTCTTCATAGCAGTACTTGCTAGACATACTGTTTCTTGGTTTAAGCAGAGTCTGGCACAGCTGTTATACGCCTATAAAGAGAATTTTTACAAAAATTCAGAGTTTTGAGATACTGAAAAACTGCCACATACAATTGTCAAATCAGCTCTGTTTCTCAAAATCAATACACAAATATCTGTAAATTCTAGACTCATGAGACATAAAAGACAAGGTAGAAAGGAGGAAGCAAGACAAACATGGTGGCACACACCTGTAATCCCAGCACTCAGAGGCTGAGGCAGGAGGATCACAGTGAGTTCGAGGCCAGCCTGGGCTACATAGTGAGTTGTAGGCCAGCCTGAACTGCATAGTGAGACTCTGTGTCCAAAAAAAGGAGGAGGAGGAGAAAGAGGAGGAAGAACAAGGTGTTCCTAAAAGATGCTTCTAAGGTCTGAGTAAGTATTGGTTAATCTTTTTAAAAATTTGGCTCTCAACTTTGGCTTATACCCTTTTTCCTGTTAACACAAAAGCAAAGTTTTTGTTGTTTTGAGACAGGCTCCCAATAAGTCATTGTACTGCCCAGTCTGGCCTAGAACTTGTGACCTTCCTGTCTCAGTCTCCCAGAGAGTTGGGGTTAAACTTTTACAGGTAGTACAACCATGTTCTCAAACTTTAGTTTGCCTCAAAATCACCTGGAGGACTGCTAAAATGCAAATTGCTAGGTCCCCTTCTAGAGCTTCTGAGGAGTTGCTGCTTTTTTTTTTTTTTTTTTTTTTTTTTTAATCTGAGATTGAACCCAGGGCCTCCTGCATGCTAGGAGCTCCATCACTGAACAACATTGTTAGTCCATTTTTTATTCTGAGATAAGGTCTTGCTTAAATTGTCCAGGCTGGTCTTGAACTTGCACCTGTCTCAGCCTCAGAGAGCGGCTAGGATTACAGACATGCACCACCACACCCAGTTCACTGGTACTTTTAAAAAGTCCCCAGTTGGTATTAGTACAGCTCATCCAGGGAACAATGTTTCAGAGAAATATATGTTTCGGAATTAAGGAGAAAAGTCTTAACCTGTAGAACAATCTCATAACCAATGTTTTTTTTCCCTTTTTTTGGTGGCGGGGGAGGCTTTTTCACAATCAATAATAATAAAGAATCCATTTAAACTGGGCATGGTGGCGAACACCTATAATTCCAGCACTGGGGAGGCTGTGGCACAACAACTGCGCAGAGTTCAAGGCCAGCCTGGGCGACACAGCGAGACCCTGTGACTCACTCACAAACAAACAAGCAAATGAACAGCAAATAAAAAAATCCTTTTACAAAATTGTAAGGTAGTTTTAGAATTATAGAACAGTTGCAAAAATACGCACCCTTTATCCAGCTTCCACCGATGTTAATATTTTTAAGAACATTTACCAAAACTAAGACATTAATGTGGTAAAATACAAAGTACAGACCTTATTCAGGTTTTACCAGTAGTTCCTCTAATGTTCTTTTTCTGTTCAGGAACTAATTCAGAAACATACACTGCATTTACTCTTCATGTCTCCTTACTCTCCTCTAGTCTTGGATAATTGTTCAGTCCTCCTTTGGCACTTTTGGAAAAGCACTGACTGACTAGTTCATTTAGAGGATCTCCCTCTATCTGACTTTTCCCATGATCAGACTAACGTTATTGTCTTGGTTACTTTTCTCTTGTTGCTGAGACAAAATACCTGACGCCCAAAATTAGGGAAGGAAAGGCTTATTTCTTACAATGTTGGCGGTCTCAGTCCAGACTCAGCTGGCTGCAAGGCAGGGTGGTGTGGCGAGGGGGCGGCTGTTCATGGCCGCTGCAAACAGCAAGATGCGAATCAGCAAGTGAGAGAGGACACGCCTTCTTCCCACCCTTACACTGTACCTCTGCTCTACCCCTGGATGGGTGCAGCACTCACACCACCAATCCCAGCGCCAGACAATAAACCAATCACAAATGCTAGATCAGCCATGTCCATGATTACATGAGACTTCATGGGGCCACAGGACCATAAACCATAGCATGCTACCACTGGCTCTCCTTTATACAAAAGACATTTAGTCCATTTTCAAGAGTTGCCATAGTCCTAACAGTTTCAGCATTGCTGAACAGTCCAAGTCCCAAATCTCCTCCAAGATCTATGGCAAACTCTTAACTGTAACCCCCAAATACAAATGAAAATGAGGGCAAACACTTCTAACATACAATGGCACAAGATAAAACATTACCATTCCAAAAGTTACAAATGGGAATACAAAGCGTTGGAAGCAAAGCAAGTCCAAAATCCAGCAGGGCAAACATTAAGTCCTATAGTTGCAGGTCCAGCATCTGAAAATCTGTGGCAAATTGTGAGCTCCAAAGGGTTTGAGTGACTCCACCCCCATGGCATTTCCAGGGGTTCTAGTTTCTACAGCTTCTCTCTTAAACCCATTCTGCTCAGTTTTTGCAGTTTTCCTTGGATGATCCACATTCCTGGCTGTTCCAAACTTCTGGGGTCTCCACTGCACTTTTGGCTTCACCCTTACATCTTTATATATTGCCCTCTCAGGAGCACAATGCTTGGGCTCCCAGGCCCTCTGAAACCAGGATGGAAGCTGCCTTAACCTCAGAACTTGTGCATTTTCCTTGCACCTAAAACCAGCACCATGTAGATGCCACCAAGGTCTGCTGCCAGCTGGAGCAGTAGCCAGGCTCTCCTCTCTCTTGACTGTAGGGGTCAAGTGCCTGGATCATTGAGCTCTCTGCACCTGATTGCGAGGAACAGCTTTTCTATGCTGCTGCCATTTTGGAATCTGGTGCGGCCGCTGCCATTCTGGAACCTTCTGTGGTCTCCGCTGACACTCTGGAACATGGCGCTCTGCGGCTTTTCTCTCTGAGCAGACTCTTTCACTTCTACAGTTTTGAGGCTGCAAAGGGTGGAGGCCTGCTGCTTCCCAGGGTGGCCCTTAGGCCATCTTTTTTATTTCTTTGTTCCTTCTCAGCAATCAAGGTCTCAGCTCTATCTTTACAGTCCACAGCTTTCTGGCCAAACTCACAATGTTTTAAATCATCCTGCTGGGCTCTTTGCTCTAGATTCGCAACATAAATCTGGCTAAAAGCCCCCAACAATAGCCATGCCACCACCTCAACATTTGACTGCCTTGGAATTTCCTTGCCCTTAATCTCAGTCTCAGGTAAAGTCTCTTGGAATGCGCAAAATGCAGACAAACTTCCTGCCAAGCCATAACATACATCATGTGGAGTCCAACAACCAATGCAGTTCTTCTTCCCAGCAGAAACCTCCTGAGCCTGGTCTCTACTAGCAGGATTTCTATCAACCTTCTGGTCTTCTGAGCTCTGACCAGAATCTCCCCTACAGGACAGCCTAAGCTGTTCCAGTGTCACTCTTTCAAGCGACATCTCCGAACCTTTCCAAACTCTTCCCACAAGCCATTTCCAAAGGCTGTTGAACCACATAGTCAGATATAGTCACTGCAACAACCCCACTCCACTGATACCAAATTCTGTCTTGGTTACTTTTCTCTCATTGCTGAGACAAAATACCTAACACCCAAAATTAGGGAAGGAAAGGTTTATTTCTTACAATATTGGAAGTTTCAGTACATACTCAGCTGGCTGCAAGGCAGGGTGGCGTGGCTAGGGGGCAGCCATTCATGGCCGCTGCAAACAGCAAGGTGCAAACTGGAGAGAGAAGACCCGCCTTCTTCCCACCCTTACACTGTATGTCGGCTCCACCCTTGGGTGGGTGCCACACTCACATCACCAATCCCAGTGCTAGACAACAAACCAATCACGAACACTAGACTCAGCTGCGTCCATGACAACATGAGACTTGGCGGGGCCACAGGAACATAAACCATAACAGTCATTACTGAGGCTACTACAGAGGGGACACCCTTCTCAATGCACTGCAGCAGGAGATGCACTGCTGTCTCTTGATTACTTAGCTAAGATACTGTCTACCATGAGTCTCCACTGTAAACTTCTCTTTAGGAATTACTAAGTATAAATACATCAGAGAAACTTTGTTCTCCTGCTCCACATCAGCATTTGCTAACTCTGGTGTCTACTGGTAGATCTTGCCTATGATAATTTTTACTATGGTGTCCTAATGGTGAAGTTTTAAATTTCTCTATCTTTCTACACTTACTAATTGGAATTCTTCTGTAAGAAGAGTTGTGATGTTTCCCCCACTTATTTATTCATTTGTTTATTTATAACAGCAAGAACATATAGGTACTGTACAGAATGTTTTGGCCAACTATCATTCTTTGGAAAGAAAACAGGTAAATTATTTTTTAAATGAAAAAATTATTGGTGGTACGTAGTCACTGTCAATATTATAAAATTACATTTCCTTTTATACAAGTTAAACCTGCATGCCTGTATTCCCAGCACTTGGGAGGCTGAGGCAGGAGGATCACTAGCTCAAGGATAGCCAGGGCTACACAGCAAAACCCTGTTTCAAAATAAAAACAACCAGACATGTGAAAAAGCAGATAAACACGATCTATGGAAAAGCAAAAAAGGAATTAAAAAAATGACCCAGAGAGAGCCCAATTGTGGAAATTAGCACTTAAAGGTTCTGAGTAAACTATAATAAACACAATGACTTAAAATCTTCCTGCCTCAGTCTCCCAAGTGCTGGGATTACAGGCATTTGTCACCACACTTTGCTCATTATATGTCATTTAAAAATTCACTGGATAGGCTTGAAAAGCTGGTTGGAGCTGGCCAAGAAAAAGGCCAATGAGCTGAAGACAGAGAAACTGAAATCATACAAACTAAAGAATAGAGAGAAAAGGAAGCAGGAAAAAAAAATTGTCTGTGGGACAATTTCCAGTGATCTAACAAATGTATTATTGCAGCCTGAGAAGAAATAGCGGTACCAAAAAAGTTTTTAAATGTCTGCTGGGCCTACCTCTAATTCCAGCTACTAAAGAAGCTGAAGCAAGAAAACTGCAGTTCAAGCCCAGCCTGGGCAACTTAGTAAGACCCTGCTTCAAAATTTCAAAAAAAGCACTTGGGGATATAGCTCAGTGGTAGAGCCACTCAGATACCAGCAAATGTGAAGTCCCTGTGTTTACCTCCAGCACAAACGAATGATTAAACAAACACAAACGCAAAACAAAACACCTCATCAAGCTAGGAATAAAAGGTATTTTCCTTAATCAAGGGCATCGGAAAAACTTCCAACACCATACTCGATAGGGACAGACGTAATATTGTTTTGCTGAATCTGGAAATGTGTCTTCCTACCACTTCAGTTAAAACACACTAGATATCAAACCCCCCCAAAAAAACCAAGAAACAGAAACAAAAGGCAAGTAAGTTAGACAAGGAAGGTAAAAAAAAGTCATTATTCGTAAGTGACAGAAAACGTGATCAATACTCAAAAATCAATTGTTTCTATATTCTAGCAACAATCAGAGAAAGAGTAAAATTTACAACAGCACTGAAAAACATTAATTATCTAAAAATAAATTTTGAAGCTACATGCAAGAAATGTACGCTGAAAACTAAAAGCATTGCTTAGAACTTGAAAAGCTTCAGTGGCAACACCACGGTTACCTGCTAGAAGATTCAAGTTGTTGAGATGTCTGCTTTACTTAAATGAATACTGCATTTAGTAGAAACTGTTAGGTTGGTTTTGAAATTTATTTTAAAATGCAAACTAAGCTCAGCAGCACAGTACCTGCCTGGCAAGCATGAGATTGAGAGTTTGAGCCTCAGTACCCCCCCACCCCCCGGAAAATAGCAAAGTATCTACACAAATCAAAACAACATTAAAAACAAAGAAAACACCCCACTGGATTTCAAGGCTTGGGATGTAAAGGCCCACTAATCAAGAGTATGCAAAAAGAGAGCCTGTCATTCCACCTTGCCGCTAGGGATTGATGCAGCAGAGGGCAGCACCTCAGATGCATCTGGTCGCACTGCTCCAGGCCCAGCAGCAGCAATTTTCCCAAGAGGTTCAGAAACAGACCACACTCACAGGGAACTGACATCTGACAACCATATGCATGTAATTCAATGGGGGAAAGGAAAAGTACAAGGCAATGAAATGTGTGAACAAAAGTACAGTGTAAGTCAGGCATGGTGGTGCATGTCTATAGTCCCAGCACTCGGGAGGCTGAGGCAGGAGAATCGTTGTGAGTTCAAGACCAGTCTGGGCTATAAAGTGAGCTCAAGGCCAGCCTGAACTGCATAGTGAGACCCTGTCTCAAAAAGACGAAGAAAAAAAGTAGGGTGCAATTCATGAACCCAAACACTGCTACACAGCACATGGAAGAATTAATTCAAGATAGATCAGACACTTAAATGTAAAAGCTCATACTTATAAAGCTTCTATAGGAAAACTTAGAATAATATATTCATATGCGTGGGGTAAGCAGAGAAAAAAATCATAGGCTGGACTTCATCCAAACAATTAGAAATTTCTTTAAAAACACCGTAAATAAATAGGGAGGCCAAAGACCGAGAAAATATTCAAAACACATACCTCTGACCAAAAAACTGACATCCAGGACTCAAAAGCTGAGTTCTAAAACTCACCAATAAAAGGCAAACAGTACAATTTTTTTAAATGGCTAAAAACTAGCAGGACATGGTGCTGAGTGCCTGCAATCACAGCAACTCAGTAGGCTGAAGCTAAATCTCAAGTTCAAGTCCAGTCCAGGAAATTTAGAAATTTAGCAATTTAGAGAGATCCTGTCTCAAAAGCATAGGGTGGAGGATATAACTTAGTGCAAAAGGCCCTGGATTTAATCCCCAGTACTAGAGGTGGAGAGGGGGGGAACTAAAAAATTGCCACTTCACAAAAGGAGGTAGCTGAACAACCTATAAGTACAATATTCATAGTAACTTCATTTATAAAGATAGAAACAGCTCAAGTACCTACTAAAAGGAAAACAGAAAACAGTACACCATATTTACGGAACCAAATAAAGTAAGAATAAACTAACATATACAGAAACAGTTGAATCTCATGAACATTACATTGAGTAAAAGTTAGACCCCAAAATACATGATTCTCTTACATAAAACTCCAGAAAAGACAAAACTCATCTATAGTGCCAGTAAACCAATCAAAATCTGATTCAGTGGGGGTGGGAAAACTGAGAAGATGATCAAGAGAATTTTCTTGGTTAGTGAACGAGTTTATACAGCAATCATGCAGTGGTGGTTACACCAGGAGACAAATTTATCATAAATTCACAGACTTATACAATTAAGGCCTATATAACTTACTACATGAAACTTGCAACAAAATATAAAAAGTATATGTAGTTATAATTTTAGAGGTAAGTATTAATAGATGTTTTATTCAATAAATAAAAACACCATGCACAGCCAGATGTGGTGGTGCACGCCTTTAATTCCAGCACTCGAGAGGCTGAGGGAGGAGGATCATTGTGAGTTCGAGACCAGCCTGGGCTACAAAGTGAGTTCAAGGCCAGCCTGAACTGCATAGTGAGACCCTGTCTCAAAAAATAGGGCTAGGGATTTAGCTCAGTGGCCTAAGTGCCTGCTTGGCAGGCGTGAGGTTGTCAGTTCGATCCCTGGTACCAAAACAAAACAAAACAAAAACAAAACACAACAAAACATCAGGCTATTTCACTGAGGAAAAGACACTTCTGAGGGCTTGGTGGTAGACTACATGCTTAGTATATGTGAAGACCTGGGTTCAAGTGTCGTGTGCATGTACACACACACACAAACACTTTACAAGTTATGAAAGATGAAAAACTATTTTTCTTCAGAATTATCCTCTTCCCCCTTATAAATGACCGAAACATTTTTAGGGGAACATTAGACTCAAAATGTATTCTAGGCCTGATGGAGGATGCAGAGTAAGAAATGACTAGTGAGGCATGATTTTATTTTCTGACTATTTATCTGTAAAATGGGTATGTGACTTTTCTCATGTGCCAAGTAAGTAGTAAAGATCATCAAACTGGTCACAGTCCTTTGATCACTCTGGAATACAAAAGCCAAAACACTCAATATTTTGCCACTGTAAGGCTCCTTCCTGTTTGAAATCAAATCAGTGAACAGAATAGCTTCAGGCAAGATAGACTCAGACTCTCTGCAACATCTGAAAAAGGTAGCTTCATTCCTGAATCAGAGGCAGAGAGTGTTCTGCGTTGGAGTGCTTGAATATGTTTTTATATTGCATATAAAGCATACATAAGCATAAACCAGTAAGACGCCTTGCTGAAAACTATCTTCTTTGTGAAAGCAGGCTGTAATTCTGAACAAGTTTTCAATTTTCACACTGCTGCTGGGGTAAAACATTTTAAAGAGTTTAATTTTTTACAATGGATTCAATGACACAGGATTATCTAACAAAGTAATGGCTAATCAATAGAAGGTTTAGTTGTCAGGTGAAACATATAACACACTAAAACGGATTGATTGCCAGGCTTCTCCTTATTTACTAGAAGGTATATATTTAAAATGACACAAACTTGTTACCAGGGTGCATTCTTTTAACCTTGCAAAAAGCCGCTTGAAGAAATCTGTTCAACAGCCCTATAGCAAAGCAAGATATAGTATAATGAAAATGGCCAGTAATTGAGGGTGGGGTGGGAAGAACAAGGACCTTCAGATACACAGCAACATCAAATCATGTTCTAAGCAAGAATATGGGGTAAAAAAGGCAAACTTTAAAGCAACATCTAGGGAACTGGATCTGCGCTTTAAAAAGCCACCCAGATGCTATGGAATGTTGTTCAAGAGAAACAAAGCTGTATCCAATCTCATTCCATGGTTGTTCTTAGGGCAGATTTTTTTTAGGGATCATGCAGCTGAGCGCTCTAAGTCTGTTCTTTCTCTTCCTGTTTTCCTCTTTTCCAGATTAAGCACTGAATGCAAAATGAATTGGGCCCATATGGTCTCAACATATAAGCTGTTTCCTTTATAATTTATTTACTGTACTTCAACTCTCCATATGAAAATCCACTTTTTATGGTCACTGCAACCCAGGAGTTCAATAATATTTTTTCTGCTAAGTCAGTGATTACACAATTTATCAAAGAATGATTACACTGAAATAAAAATAAAACAAAATACCAACCTCCTATACAGTCTTCCTTTCTCAAAGTAATTTTAAGGAAGCTGGTTTTTAAACTGCTTCTTTTTGACGAAGGGTTTTGTAGCTAGGCACAAATTGCCCAAAAAAAAAAAATTTTTTTTTAAATGTTATTTGACTCTGAAGGATTCAGCAGCAGTGGGAAGTTATATAAACAAATCACTTCATCAGATTCAGAAAGATCACTTTTGTCTTACTTAAGAGACCTACACTAATTACCTTTAAGGTCTTTTACATGGACTATTTAAAATATGTACAATTTATTTATTTATTTCAAATGAGGTGCTTCTTCCAAAGTATTAAATAATGTCTACAAATGCAAAAGCATTTTTATAAATAGGTAATTAAAACAGATGACTAAAATTAAGTCAAGCTGCAAAACATTACCCAGAATGCACTATGATTTTTTTTTAATAAGCATCTCAAGTAATTTTTTTCCACCCAAAGCCCAAAGCACTTCTGGAAAAAGAAAAGCGGTAGGAAGTTTCATAGTGTAAAAAACACATATATAATGAAATAAGGCCAAACCCTAAACTATTTACAAGATAGTCCCCTAAGCATAGTTTGTCATGCTGCAATTATACCTTGCCGACTGCCAAGCCAAAGTGCTTACTATTGCCACTAGAGGGAGAAGTCTTTCAACACAAAGCAAAGGCAGATAGGGGATGGGTTTTCTTGAGCAATTATCCGAACAAAGCTCCCTTGGCTGTGTGTACCTTCTAATTACTCAATACAATTAAAATGACTAACCTAAAACAAACAGAAAAAAAGACTGCCTGTCTGATAGCAGGGACTTCATCAAACCTTTCCCCTCATCAATCAAATCAGAAAGAAGGGAAAGCCATCATATATGAACATTACAGAGCTATTAAAGGAAGTAAATTCTGTGAGGTTTGATTTTTTAGGAAAGAAAAGAAGTGACTCTCTTGAAAAAAGGAATTGTCATGGTATTTACCCATCTGGATGCTGCTTGAAAACAAACTGTCCTCCAAAGAACAGAAATACAGTATGTTTTCTCTCAGTTCAGTGGCTTACAAATGACTTTCTGTTGTTGTTGCTGTTTGGTTAATATATACTATAATGTCATTGTCTGTGTCAGTGATGTGCTTTTTCCTCCTATTCATCCAAATGTAGAAAGAAGCTGTGCCCATCAGACTTTCATGCTTATCCTGGATGTTTTAACTCTGAGCACCTCACTGCTGGTTTTTGTAAATCTACTCCAAGGTAAGAACAAATCGCAGGACTTTTTGAGGGGAGGGGGATATAGTAGGCAGGAAAACAGCCTCTTATTCCTTCTAAAAGGCAATGCTGTTCTTTTTATGAGGTCCAGTCATTAACAGATGACAACAGAGTCATTTTTCTTTCAGCTGACAATTGTGACATTTTTCCAGTAGTGTGCAAGGTGTTGAAAAGCTGGCAGCTGTTGCCTTCTGGGAGGAAGATACTTTTTTATCCTCCCTTGACACTTTAACTAGGTGGGTCAGCACCTTAAAGATTGCAAAGTATCCTTGAAGAGAATGGAAGCTTGAATTACTGCTCCCTCCCAAATCAATGTAAACCCTCACTGCAGGTGAAATTTCCTCTATAGAGGTGCATGGGGGAGGAAAATGTAATGCCCTAAGCCACATGGTTTTTATCTTGTTTTTAAAGAATAAAGGAAGAAGCTAACAAGAAAGACAACTACTTTGTTAGCTTCTTGGCCTCTCTCATGGCTTTGCATCCCCAGGGTTCCACCCAGCCACACAAGAGAGACTACAGAAAAATGTAAACACTTAAAGAAATATAACTAGAGGGCTGGCATCACGCTGCGTTGGAAGAGTTCAGAGAGCTCCACTCAATGCTTTATTTATTGCTGCCCACCTTCCCAGGATGGAAAGTGGACACAAATACAAAGGAAATGGGGGATGGGAGAAGGATTAGACAGGGGTCACAATTTACTCAATTACAGAGAAAGGCAGGGCTGACAGATCCCATTAGCACCAACGTGAAGCAAAGAAGAGCTGCATTGTTGTAAAGCTACATTTTCAAAAAGTAATGAGTACTTTCATGTATCCTGCCAGGACTTTGCCCTCCATAAGAGCTATGAAATACTAGTAGCTATGATTTTTTTGGCTTTGCATTTTAGTAGAAAAGTAGGGGGAAAAAAAAAACCCTATCTACTCTGTACATGCTCTACATAGAAGTTGGCACTTAATACCAAGATAAGATTATTCTATACTGTGAAAAATTCACTTTCTTTATAAGGATGCACAGTTTACTCCTCACCATGCCCTGATACCCTGGAAGTAAAATGAAAAAGTAGGTATACAAAGTGACTTGGGAACACAGGAAGTAACATCTCCTAACTTTCTTCTTCCATATTTCCTTTTCTGGTAGTAATGTCTGTGTCAGATTTGGAACTGCTGTAATGGTGGTTTTTACAAGTCAGGAAGTATTCTTTCCTTTTCTATTTGCAGAAAGAGTTTGTGTAAGATTGCTATTATTTCTTTCTCAAGTGTTTGCTGAAATCACCAGTGAAACCATATGATCATTTGATAATTAAATGTATGTGATAACCTAAGGCTACTTAAATTTTCTCATCCTGTGTTAGTTTCAAATTATATTTTTTAAGGAATTTGTCCATTTTATTTTAGCTGTCAAATTTCTGACATATCCCATTACTATTCTTTTAATGTATGTAAAAATTATAGTGATAACCCTTGTTTCAGCTCCTCCAATATTTAAGCAGCTCTACAAATTAACATGTGATCATACCCTGTCAATGGCAAAACTCTACTCAGGATTAAAAACCCAAAGTATAATTTAGTTTAAAACAGTATGAAATTGTTAGAACATAACTGAACTTTTTATACTCAATGATGAAAAGAATTTCTGAAATCCCATTAGAAATATCACAAAAGAATCTCAAGTTAAAGGACTGACCCACACGACACCAATCTCACATCAACAGTAGGTATAAGCAGGCGACCTTACCATCTCTTTGTCCATAGAACAAGACTACAGGGGAAACAAACAAACAAACAAGGCAGCAAATAACCCTTCCTTATTGTCATCTGCAGATGAGAAAAGGAAGAGATTAAACAGTTTGTATAGTATTATGTCCAGCCTAAAAAAAAAAAAATCAGTGGTGGGGTAATCAAGTTCAGGGCAGTCTTGGACAGCTGCCCTGTGACCTGCTTCCATTGACCCCTGCTATTCATCACTCCTAAGATTGAGAGGGCAGACTCCCAGGGAGTGACCACCACAATAGACAGACACAAGCCAACAGTAATCTGGTTCAAGCAAAAAACCAGATGGCACTGCAATAAATTTACAAATCTGCATTCATGGGGCTATTAAAACACCCAGAAGCTAAAAGACTCTGAGGGCCCCAGGAGGATCTCCTACTTCCCTGTTTCTAAAGGCCATTTCTCTTTCCAAGAACTGAGTTCATGCTCTTCACAAAAAGAATGGAGATAAAACCCTTCACAAAGAAAGGCTCGTTGTGGTGGGGGAGGATCTTGACCTAATTAATCTCTAGAGCTTGGATCTCAACACTGAATGACAGATATTACAAAAATCATTTTGGAGCATGGGGACAGGAGGGGAGGTTGGTAAATTAAAATTGAAGGGATGAAGAGAACCTGCTAAAACAGCAATGAAAAAACAATATTAAATCTCTTCAAATATTGCACACAACAGATCTCGCAAGTATAAAATGATTCAATAATGTTTGCATTTATTTTTAAAATGAATCAGATTAGTCCCATGTGTGACCTGCTGGTCCATCTGCATGTGCTGGACTTAATAGGCACGACTCTCTCTCTCACTTCAGTTTGAAGTATGAGAGAGATAAATTTAGTTTAATTTTCAACAGATCAGCCTATCCATTTTCCAAATGGACCATCTGGATCAGCCTATTAAAATTAATTTATAACTTTGCAGAGTGAAAATTCGTTTGTTAGCTTAAATAAAGTTGCCAAAACTTTTTGTTGTGTCTTTTGTTCTTACAGTTGTTTCTGTATAGTGGGCAATGTTTCTACCTCCAAATGTATCTTACTCAATAATATCCTACTGATTTAGATTTATAGATCAGGTATTTATCTCCAAAATAGTTAAAGCTGTTTCAACCTCAACTACAGATCACATATTTGTTTACAAAGCGTCCTGAGTTGACTCAATTCCACTTAAAACAATTATTTTTACAAAAAAGGGGAAAATATTGTTAATAGTAAATTAAAAAAGGAATGTGTCACAGTCTCAAGTACTTTTCTTTCTAAATGAAAAATACGCAACCTGGAGTCAGAAGGCAGAAGCAGAAACACTTGGGCAACAGTGAGTTCTGAGTTTCAAATCACTGAGTCACTGAAGTCATCTAATCTATCTAAGTCTCCATTTCCTTCATCTCTAAATTGGAAACTACAGTGCCAAGGATTGTAGCTCAGTGGCACAACCGCCTGCCTGGCAAGTGCAAGGTCCTGAGACTGATTCCTGGTACAAAAAAAAATTGGAAATTACACTATATCTAGCAATTTTACAGGGTTACTGAGGGAATTAAACAAGTATTATGTTCATGGTAGGTGCTCAATAAATATTATCTCTCTTCTATGTCCTAGAACAATGCCATAAATGCAAGTAAACTAAAATAATTTTTACTGTTATTGGTGGACATTTTACTCAAGCTTACATTTAAAATGAATAGGTTGGCTGAGGGTTGTGGTAATGAAATTCCAGCACTCTGGGAGGCTGAGGCAGGAGGAATGCAAGCTGGAACCCAACCTAGGCAATTTAGTGAGTTTTGTGAGAGACTGTCTCTCACTATGTAGTTTAGGCTGGCCTGGATTCACTATGTAGTTCAGGCTGGCCTCAAACTTGGAGTGATTCTTCTGCCTCAGCCTACAGGCGTGTGCTACCATTCCTGGCTCAAAAAACTTTTTCAAAAGTAACTTAGTATAAAGGTTCTGGGTTCAATTCCTAGTAACATAACAACAAAAGCATGTGGCACGTGCTTGTTCTCTGGCAATACTCACGCACTTGTCACTGTCTCCAACAAGGAAGGGAGATATTAAAGGCAGCTATAGGCAGTGAAAAGGAAAAAATTTTGGCAAGAATTTTGGACACTTCAATATTAAAAAAGAAGTCAGGCATGGTGGCACACACCTGCAATTTCAGCACCAGAGAGGCTGAGGCAGCCTGAGGTACACAGCAAGTTCGAGGCAAGTCTGCACCACATAGTGAGACCTTGTCTGAAAAAAACCCATCACTCAATTAAAAAAGAGCATCATGGAATGAACTTTTACAAGTAAAATGTGCTACTTTACTGGAAACAAGGCACATATATACATATATTGATATTTATTTCTAACAAGGCGACAGTGGCCTGCCTCACTGACGCAGTAGAGCACACCTGTAATCCCAACTACTCTGGAAGCTGAGGCAGGAAGACCGCAAGTTGGATATCAGCCTAGCCAATTTAGATCTTTTCTCAAAATAAAATTTAAAAAGGACTGGGATATAACTCAGTGGTAGAGCGCCTGCCTAGCATTTGTGAAGCCCTGAGTTTGGTCCCCAGTACTGGGGATGAGGCCTCTATTCCTATTAACTGTAAACAAAATAAAAGTAGCTAATTACAGGCAAATCTATTTTTGGTTAGGATTATTATTTTTTGAAACGTATGAGCAATCTTAACAGGAAAATTAGGTTTTAAAGCCAACTATTCTATCATCTGTATTTAAAAAGCACTTTAGTTCTTTTTGCTGAAACAAGAAACCTTTTCTTCTCATTATTTTAATATTCACTACATGCAACCAACCATCTATCTTATACTTTCACACCTAGGATGTTTTCTAAATGATTGGAAAACAATGTTACCTGACTGGAGTTGATGGTTATGGTCAGCCCAACGTTAGAGCACAGGACTCTTTATTTTAAGCTCCAATGTTTAAAGAATGGCAAATCAGGGGTTTCCTATCTTTTGTTTTGTTGTTGGTAGCTTTTTATTTTTAAATAAGTCTGAATTTCATACCTGTCTAAGTGAATTCTTCTCTGGTATTATCTTCCTAGGGGGTTCATCATTATTACAGTCTTCTCTCTCTGAGGAATTCTGTGAAAGAAAGTAAGCTTTAATTCAGTTCTCATTATCTTCAATCTTATTCTGCAGGAGTAAACTGAATTACATTTCTAACTCTGTAAGTTACATCACCATGTATATTTATGCATTCACTCATCTTAAGTTTTATATGGATACCAACATACAGATACATAAAGCAAAAGATATGCCCATGTATATAAATGAATGTATGTCAGATATGGGTGAGAATTAGTTCATCTGTTTAAGCCCTGCCCATGAGATGATACTGATGAGAAGTCAAATTTGCCATCCTTCAACACAGGTTGACACTGGGCACGAGAAAGTTCTAGCTCACACTTAGTTGATGACAATTTAGACCATGATTATTACCTTCTCTTTTAAGGAGTTTTCAGTTACTGTAAATGTTTGGGATGGTACCGATATCCAACTCTAAGTCCTAAAAAATAGTTTTCCTCTACTCAGATTTGATTTCCTTTTCTTAAATTAAGGTAGCACAGTTCTTAGGATAAAAGAGAGTCCATTTCTTGTCACTGCTACTTCAATGGTAACTAAAAATCTCTAAAATGTCAATGGGATTTTTATATGCTATGAAAAGTGAAAAAAATAATTAAAAATTGCTAAAAATCTGCTAGTCAACATAATGTAAATCACTACCTTCAAGGCAAAATACAGAAAATTTAAATTGCATATTATTTGCCTTCTATTTCCTACAATGACATTTGTAACATTAACATTTTAAAATTTACTGGTGATATATTAATTGCGTTACATATAATCATCACATTGGGGTGGGTTTTTGTTTTGTTTTGTTTTGTTTTGGCACTAGGGATTTAACTCATGACCTCACATTTATCAGGCAGGCACCTGAGCCACCGAGCTAAATCCCCTGCCCGATCATCACATTCTAAACTGAAGAATTACTTCATTTTTAGATCCAGAAATTATTTCCTATCTGAGTTTATCTAAATATTTTCATACAAGTAGGAAATTATTTTCATCATTACTGTTTTAAACCTAAATATAGGTTAATACTTTCCCGGCTTATATCAGATGCTATATTTTAAAAGATATTGAAAGATGGAAATGTACTATCATTTAAGGTTCTCTGGCCACCGTGGCTAGCATCTGTTTGTTCTGTGTGTCACTGTTTGATGGCTTGACAGGCCAGGACCCCAAAGTGTTCTTTTTGGTCAGAAATCTCCTATAGGGCTTAACTTGGTATTTTACATCTGTGATGACCACTTTATGGTAAAAGTCCCTAAAGTTAAGACAAAGAGGAAAAGTATGCCATATGGCAAGAAAAGGGATGGAAGCCCAAGAACTGCAGAGTTCTAACTTCTTTTCCTTCCTTAATGACTATAAAACACGACAAATGAGGAAGACAGGAAGTATTGTTCAAAATAACAACAAACAAGAAAAAGGAAGAAAAATGTAAAGATTGTTGTAGCTAGTTCTAGCTCATTTTATTTTAATTATCTATTTTTGAGACAGGGTCTCACTATATAGTGTAGGGTGGCCTTGAACTTGTTTATATAGCATAGGCTGGCTTCAAACTCATGGCAAGCCTCCTGCCTCAGCTTCCAGAGTCCTGGAATTGCAGGGATGTGCCACTACACCTGGCTTCTAGCTCTTTTTTAATAGATCAATCCAACATTTTCACTCTGGGCCATCCACCATGAGAAATCAAAAAATTCCAAAGCTGTTGTTACATAAGACAGAGGTAGAAGCATTAAACAGGATATCAAGGATAAGAAATTGGTACCCTCCGAAAAGTGATGAGGGGATGATGCAGAACACCAGCGAAAGGGTGTCTGGGAGTGATAAAATACCGATTTATCCCTCAGTGCTTACCTCAGTAGTTCTAGAGACTCCTCAACATCACTCGAAAGCTTACCAACTGTCAGTACTTGCACCTTTATCTATGAGGAATCCCAATATGCAATGTGCTCAGCTGCCTGGGTCAACAAGCTAAATTCTAATAAATTCTATTTAAGAGTAACAAGTTGATATAAACAAGAAATGATCTTTAGGTGCTAAAATTAGCAGATAACTTTGACAAGTGGTAGGATAGCTGTATAATCTCACAATATTTCTTCATAGGACATTTACTAACTACAAAGGGAAAACAGTGACTTTACAGTGGAGAAATCTGGCAGATACCACTTTCTTATTATGTGCCATCTGATATGGTGTACTGAGAAGCAAATAGCATTACTTCTCTGGTATTCTTGCCATAAACACAAAACCTAAATCTACTCATAAGAAAATATCAGACTAACTCAAAATGAAGGATATCTTATAGAATTACAACACTGTTCTCAACAACAACAACAAAAGACATTGTTTCGGATTAAAGGAAATCAAAGAGATATAACAATTTTGTGATCTAAGATTTCCTTTTCCCATAAAAAGGACTTACTGAGGCAACTGGAAAAAAAATCTAAGCAACATCTCTAGATGTACTAACTACACTATCCATATTAAATTGTAGAACTGTTTCCTTACTTATAACATTTACATACAGGAAAATTCAACTCTTTTTGGTATATAGTTCAACATAAATTTTGACAAAAGTATACAATTATTTAAAAAAAGTACACAATTGTGTAAGTCCATCACAAGTACGCGACAAGTCTACCCTTCCCCGACGTCCTTGCAATGCTCCTTTACAGTCACTACTCTCCCATCGCCACTGAAAGTCAATGACTATTTTTTTTAAGCCCAGTAATTTTGCCTTTTCCAGAACGTCATATAGGTGTGACTCATATAGTATGCAAACTTTTGAATCTGGTTTTGTTCACTTAGCACAATATATGTGAGATCTGTTCATGTTGTTGAATAAACTAACATTTCTCTTTGTTGTTACACAGCATTCCACTGCAGAGGGATGATATGATTTACCCTTTCTTTCTTTTTTTTTTTTTTACTGGCAATCGAACTCACAATCTCACACCTGCCAGGCAGGCGCTTACACCACTGAGCTATATACCCAGCCCTATTTTTTGAGACTGGGTCTCCTATGCAGTTCAGGCCAGCCTCGAGCTCACTTTGTAGCCCAGGCTGGTCTCAAACTCAAAATGATCCTCCTGCCTCAGCCTCCTGAGTGCTGGGATTACAGGCATGCGCCACCACGTCCAGCTTGCTTTACTCTTTCAATATTCTGGCTTTGATAGTTTGTACCATGGATTTTAGAATAAGGTCCTTGTTGTTTGGAAACATGCACTGAAACATTCAGGAGTGAAGGGCCACTATGTCTGTAAATTTCAAATTGGTCAGAAAAAATAAGCAAATGAATGTATGTGATTATATGTATATATAAACAAAATGTTACCATACTTGTACTTTCTAACATTGGTGCATCTGTGTAAAGGGCATAAAGATATTCTCTGTACTATTCCTTCAATTCTTCTGTACATCTGAAATTATTTCAAAACAAATATTACATAAAGTAGTAAGTTAAGGGGTTGAGGATTTAGCTCAGCGGTGCATCACCTGCCTGGCAGGTGTGAGGTCCCATGTTCAGTTCCTGGTACCCACCCCCCAAAAAGGGTAAGTTAAATGTAGAATAACATTTGTTAAGAAATGGGGAAAAGTCAGGTAAGTAAAAGCTAAATCTTAGGGAGAAAATCTGCATCAAATATGGTTAAAACATATTACACCCCATCCCTCAACTGTAGGCCAACCCTAAGCAAACCTGAGTGCTGAGAATAATACATTCCCAATAGTCAGAATATTTCAACAGAATGTGGTTGTAATTCTAGAGTAACAACATTCTACAAATAGCAGTATCATATTGAAATACTCCTTCAGAAGATTCTGTTATCTGTTACCTTTTTTATTATCAACTGGAATAGCTTCCTTAACCTAGCTTTCCTGCTAAGAATTAAAAGAGGCAGAATGAGTCTCAATGATAACTAGAAACAGAAGCTTTCAGGTTTTAACACCAGCAGACATAAATAACAGAGGCTTGGTTAAAGTTAAGTTAAAAAAATGAAATATTGCTGTGGCAGACAATAACATGTTTGGTTAGAGCAAAGTCAAGAAATGAAATACTGCTAAATCTGATGCATGAGATGTCAGAGATGTATTTTGGATAGAAGGTTGTCAGAAGTAACAGGATGAATTAAGAAAGAAAAAGTAATCACATAAAAAGTAATTCAGAGGATAAACTCAAAATTGACACATTTTTACCATTTAAAGTTTCCTCCCAACTTTTTCTTTAATCCCAGATTTAAGTTCTCAGAGTTAGTTTTTTTCTTTCAACATATCTAACCAATTTGCAGTCTAAATTTTTCCTTTGAATCATCTATTTTAATAGCCTGACTCTACTTTTTGCATTCCCAGACCCTAAGCAACTCTAGCAGTGCTATTAGTATTGAGATAGGGCCCTGACGCCCTGGCCTAATCTGTACCTGACACATTCTGTTGTATGTGCAGACAGATGAACATGCTTCCCACTCCACCCTTCCTCCACGGCAGGGCCAATTTCTTTTTCAGAATCACAGTCCATTATACACTAAATAAGCATAATGTATGTGGGTTTTTAAATTTTTATTGGATGAATACTATTGCCAGGTTACACCACTAATGCGATGATGATCTTTTCATCAAAAACTTTTAGTGTGTCTTTGCACCTATGATACAAAAAATGAAGTTCTAGGTTTGGTTTTCAGGACCTTCCAGAATTTTCTGTCATACTGCAATAAGTTACTTCTCTCAAGATGTATTTTCTACCCTAGTTAACCAAGTCTCTCCAACAATCTCATAAACACATGATTTGATCTTGATACTTTCAGTCTGGAAGGATCCTTAATTTTGATCTAGATCACTTGACAATTACAAACACATGAAGATCATTAATATAATCGAATCCCATACAGCCTTAAAGTGAAGTTCAAATGTCACCCTCTTTAGGAAACCATGCAATTACTCCATCTTACTCTACTGGGAGTTCCTTAACATTTTTATTCTGGTTCGCACAATCTGGCACTTAGTTAGATATGGTTTTGCATTGTTAACGCTAAAATTAACCAGTAAGAAGAAACATTATTGGGAAACATCTTGTAGCTCCCTCTACCTGCCAACACATTACATTCTACACAAATTATAGATGTTCAATAAATAATTCAAATCTTACATCCACACTATCCGGTTATCTTGGTTATCTTAAAAACAGTTTCCATGGCAGAGAACTTCAGCAAGAGCCTAACACTACAGTTTGACCACCCCACTACCAATGATGCCAGCATGACCATTTAGAGTGACAGTTAACAAGTTGAGGCTGGTAGCACAGTTTTCCAAATAAACCACAACCACACGCATTCATTTACCTCTTACCTAAGGCTGCTTTCATACTACACTAGCTGATGGAAGTAGTCAAAACAGTCCATGGCCCTCAACTATTTATTATTTGGCTCTTTTTGTAAGAAAAGCTTGTTAACTCTTGATTCATGAGGAAAAGTTCTTTGGTGGGTAACCAAGACATTCCTCACTTTCCAGAGGTTTTTTTTGGGTTTTGTTTTGGCCCAATGCAAGGAGTAAAGATGTTTTGACAGCAGCACACAGATGGAGTACTATTCTCCAAGATCCAGTAAATGGTGTATTTACCATTATCAGTCATCTATTTGAACACACAATTCCTGATATTATGAATAATTATGAAAAAGGAAATCTAATTTATTCAGTCATGAAAATCAAACCACTCATAATGACTTATAAGCAACCTCAGTATTTTGTTCAAGGTTGGCTGGTGCAAAGTCTGAGCCTGTGTTGAATAGCATGTCTGTTATAAATACCTAAACTAACATTTACAAACTGGAAGTAACACTTTCCACCTACGTCACGGTCCTCACTGGGAGAATTCGAAGGACTCTGGAACTGGAATTATCACCTTAGCAAAGTAAATTGTGGCGAGCATAACTGATTTTTAATCCATTTGAAAACTGGAATCAACTGTTCATCAGCAGGTTGAATGACAAATATTGAGGCCCATTTCTTGTAACTAGCTGCAGACACCTACAGTCATCTTTATAGGTAAATTAGTAACTAGATTAACACTTTTCCCCCATAACTTGTTATGTGGCTTGGAGCTAATTATAGCCTCCAAATATACATGATTTGCAATTACAAAAATTGTTTGTTTTTTGTTTGTTTTGTTTTTTGTTAAAGACAGAGTCTTGCTTTGTAATTTAGGCTGTCTTTGAACTCACTACATAGCTCAGTCTGGCCTCAAACTTGCGGTAATCCTTCTGCCTCAGGCTCCCACGTGCTAGAATTATAGGTGTGTACCACCACACCCAGTTGATTTATGAAAAAAGCAACAATTACTATTTCAGATAACTTAGTTACATGAATAAAACTATTCAAACTCTTCAATAAAAAGTGACAAAATTGAGCTGAGGGTGGTGACACAGGCCTGTAATTCCAGTACTCAGAAGGCTGAGGCAGGAGGATCGCTGTGAGTTTGAGGCCAAACTGGGCTACACAGTGAGTTTGAGGCCAGCTTGAACTGCATAGTGAAACCCTCTCTCAAAAAGACCCCCCTGCAAAGTGACAAAAACTGTTTAAATAAATTTTAATTAATCCTTCTAGGATACAACGGGGAAAGCTAAGGACATCTAAGTTCAGAAGCTGATTGAAGAATCCTATTACTCAAGGGAAGATCTGAAGTACATATCCTTATAAAATAATAGTCTCTGATATGTTTTTATGTACAGTTTCTCCAGCACATCATTTCACATAATTAAACCACAACCACATCAAAGTCTCCATATACTCCTACACTCTACCAGATTCACCAATTCTTTCAAGGAGTTCTACTATTCAGTAATACAGTATACCAAGTCAAGCACAGTGCTAGAAACCAACTAGAACGGAAAGCACTCACTGGGACAACCGAACAGGACTTCCATTAGTACTGCCTTACTCCCTGTGATAGGAGTCAAAAAACTGCCAACTAGGTTTTTTCTTTCTGCTACATGATCTGACACTAATTATAAAACATTACAGATTCGACCTTTCTCAAAATACAAAGGGACTGTATATATCTGCAAAGAACAACTATTTTTTTATGCTTCCAAATTCTTAATCCTGTTTGGAGCTGTCAGTGGGGGTTAATGGAAGCCTTGGATAGGAGAATTCCAATCTGGTTGGCAGATGGATAGGTTGGTTATAGCTGCATAACTATGTCTTGCCTGCAGGCACAATTCAGAACACTGTTAAAGCAATATAAAGTCTCTGTCAAGCTGAACCATTTGGATCAGTAGCAAGGAGAAATAATAATAAAAAAGAAGTTCATTTCTGGGCCTTGTGCATTTACGCTAGTATGCAGAAACTGATTAATTGTCATAGTGTGCTGGTCCTCTATACCTCAGATTTCTACGTCTGGAGTAGATTTTGCATGCTAATATAATCATTCTCCCTCTTGAGACATTAGCAAATAATCAAATGAAAAACAGGATCATAATTTACTGAGATTTGAGCAATTCTCTATGCAAATTTGACTTGTTATTGCTGCTGCCTCGTTAATCTGAATGCCTTTGACAAACTCCTTTGATTTATGAACTCGTGACAACTCCAATGTGTATATATTTTGCTAGATTGACATTATCATTAAGAGTGGGTGGACTGAGCTCACATGAATGGCTGATTTTACTCGCTGGTGTCTGCTGCTCAACAGCTGAGCATCTCCTCCTCACAAAGCCCCTGAGCGGCAGGCTCTTCCCATCTTCTCATCCATTCATCATCTCGATGTTAATTGGCCCAGGCTTTAAGCAAATTTTCAACACGATTTAAAGGCACGATGACACTGATTACTGACCCTCTGCCATACGGTGCCTATTGATTAACCTGACAGAGATGATGAGCTTGAGGGGAACTAGGTGTGTGGGTATCTCAGGGGGGAAATACGTTGTCTGTGTGCAAACACTTGTCATTTCCTCACAAGCCAGAATTTGCACAGCGCACAATCTTAAAACACACCACTGCTTTAACACCTACAGCTAACACAGAAAGTGCCTAATGTATTCAGCTCTTACAGATTATGTCATGTCAAAGCACATGACACTCCACAGAGAGACTGCTGTCTTTCAAACCAATTATGCTTGTGCTAGCTGATGTATATAATGTATTTTAGACTAAATGAGAAGGAAGTATTGGGTATCCTGAAAGAGTTACATCGTATCAGAAAACTGCAAGAATGGGGGAACAAACGGAATTCTTCAAAACAGAGGAGAAAAGGAAGGATTAAAATCACCTGCTGCCATTCTGCTGTAACAAGCTCCCATTCTAACTACTTTTAAAAGAGATACAAAGAGAAAGAAAATGTCCATTGGAGTTCTACAAATTTTGTTTTCAGTTCTTTTAATACTGATACCTGATTCCAAATGCCAAACTATTCCCAGCACAGAAAATACTGAGTATTTTTTATAAAGCAAAGTAAGAATTTAAGCCTAATAAACATATTCCCTTAAATTCTTTGCTTGCCCATATTCAATAACATAATGCAAACTATTCAGGGAAATTGTGCTAGATCTGTGACATTAAGCTTCATAAAATTTAAATGCTTCATTATTAACGCAAGAAAATACTGTATGAAAGTTCATAATTGATAGTTACTGAGCAAATATATTAGTAACCAAAATCTACCTTAAGATATTCCTCTGCAAATTTATACAAACAAAGTCATGCAGTACACCATCAGGGATCAGACAAAATCCATCCTTAGATAGGGACGGTTATTATTTAAAACAAAGCCAACAATATATCCTCCCTCTGGCCACACAATTCACCTTGTTTACTTACGAGTCCTTGGGGGACAGCCAACATACAATTTTATACACGGAGATTTTGGAGCAGCACTAACAGTTATTTCAAAGCTAAAATAATAGAAAACTGAACAAACAGCCTGGCTGTAGTGCCTATTACAATGACATGGGCTGTTAATGTAAGAGATCAAATGCTTTTCAAGTCCAACAGCATTGCTGCCTGTTATACTGGAACATGTAGCTTACTCCCTAAAAGCCTGCCTCCTGCTCTTTTAAGATAAACAAGCTCAACTAAGCACTGAGATGCTCTGATAAGGCTACAGGAGATGAACTGCACCCAGGGAGTGACAAAGCAAGGGCATAAATGAGCGGTGCTGCTTTTGTTAACTTTCAAGTCACACAGCACATCACAGTAAACCATTTTAATATTTTCCCACTAAAAGTCTAGCTACAGAACTTAAGTTTTCAGCAATATATATAAGGATGCCCCCCACAAAAATAGCTAAAACAGTTGTGTTTTGTAAAGAGATATTACACATATGTCTGAACATATTCAGCTTTGTGACTTCTTAAAGGTTTGCACATCAATTCAGCAACGACTCAGAGTACATAAAAGAGTCTGTAGTTATATTAATACCCTCCACATCAGAAATAATAGTCTATTTACTATTACTCTACAGGATTTTTGGCTCTAAAGTCATGATTTCAAAACTTTACACCTTATCCTTTTGTTTTATTTTTTACATTTTATTCTGCTTAACATGACATACAGTCACTAAACCACATTTATTTATAACACTGTGGCTTAATATTTAAAAATCTCAAATAGGTTTGAAACATAAACATCTCTATAGGTTGTTTTTCTTGTCAGACCAATAGAATTTTATATATATGTTTACAGTGGTTTAAATACAATAATGCACAAAACGAAAGGAAAATGAATATAAATTTGCCATGGGGATAAGGGATAGAAAGACTTCCACTGAAAAAGCCAAGAAAATATAATTAACTTGAATTATTTTGCTTACCTTAAATCTACATGAATCTTAAAGAATGGTGTTCCCCTTCAAGACATCACCTTTGTGATTATATATTTAGGAAAGATCCATTCCTACCACTATTTTTTTGTTTTGTTTTATTGGCTGTCACATTTACACAATATTTCATCCAGGGATCCTGATACAGTTCTGTGTAAGTTAAGAGGCAAACATTTGCTTCTACTAATAAGAACATCTGGTTACTTTTGTAACTCAAAGACATTTGCATTATGTAGATCTTTCTGATTTCACAAAAACTGGGTTGAGAACTGTAGAACCCTTAGCATGTGCACCAAAATGTTTTCTTTCTAATGAATCGTCGTTTCTGAGTCTTTTTTTTTCTCTTACCTTAGATATCTTCCTTTTTTGGAAGGAAGATACTATTTTATTACAATTCAACAATATCTTGAAAGAAATGTAAGGGTTCTTTAACTTGGTAAACTGTTTTTATTATCGAACGAAAATAAAACTATCCCATCCAAGTAAGTGTATTTCTGAAAATCATGCCAGACCAGATTATGATTTGGGTTTCAGTACACATTTCCATCGTGAACTGCCCCTATTTAGCCATTCCTTTTATTCTCCTTATTACAAAATTATTATCCCGTGGTCTTTCCCATTAATTATACAGACACTCAACAACTTTTCAGGTCTTTAAAATTACAAATACCATTCCCCTCACTGACCTTTATAAATTTCTGGTTCCTGGGGCTGAAAAATCATAGTGTAGCAAAGGTGTTGAGTATATGCTTTAAAGAACAGCGATATAGGACCAGCACCCATAATTCCAGCTACCTGGAAGGCTGAGGCAAGAGAATGATGGCTCAAGACTTAGCCTGGTCAACTTAGTGACTTTGTCTCAAAATAAAATAAAAGGACTGGGGCTATAGCTTGGAGGTAGAGCACCCCAGGGAATGAGCCATAGTAACACACACACAGACACACACACCACAAAAACAAAAGAGTAAGCATGTATTTAAAAACAAAAGCCACATGCACACAACACACTTGACATCCCTCACTTTCCTCTTGAAATAAAACTACTGATAATCCTGATTCACAATCCTGGAGTTTAACTTTTGTTTTTACTGTAAATTCTACTTTCTTATTTTCATCTCTGCTATAAAAGTCAAAAACCTAAAATGAGATAAATTTTTAAACAGAAAACAATGAATGATATAGCTTCTACTGCCTGCATTCTATAGGTCTCCAAGACCCAAGGTAGCATTCGCCTAAAGAATTTAAAATTTAAGTGATAAGGTTTCTATTTCTGCAAGGTCAAAGGTTATATGCAGCAATTTATACCTTCCAATTTTTCATCTGTTATTACCAAACAACAAAATGAAAACAAACCCAAAACAGATTAAAGTTGGAGTTCTAAAGGTAGTAGTTTAATAGATGTTATCTGGGAAGATGGGTTAATTTTATCACCCCAGGGATAAACAATGTTGATGTGGGATTTTTGTTGCTTAAAACAATGGTTTTTGATGAATAACAGATTTTAAGATTTTTCTTTTTCTCCAGTAGAGAAACTTTTTTTTTCTGTAACACTGCAAATGGTTTCTTATTTAAAGAGTATGTTTGTAGATTTTTTTTTTCTCTTCCTCCCCTCGCCCCCAGTACTGAGTATGGAATTCAGGTGTGCTCTCTACTTCTGAGCTACAATCCTTGTTCTTTTGTTTTTTGAAACTGAGTGTTGCTAAATTGCCCAGGTTGGCCTCAAACTTGTGATCCTCTTGCCTCTGCTTACTGGGATTACAGGTATGCACCAATCCACCTGGCTATTTTTGTATTATTCTAAGAAAATTATGCTCTTAGGCCTATAGCATTGTGATTTTGTAATTTTGGAATGATAGAAAATGACTGTATACCTTCATCTTCCACTTTACTGACCACACAGAATTTGTTTACATTCTGACATCCGACAATTAGTTTATGTCATTACCATTTCTACACCGTCTGCAATCTAAAGAACCACTACAACTATCAAAAGCAAGTTTTACTATCATTTAGTAATATGCGTAAAACATCTTCTTTGAAAATATTTGTGATCCTTTATTACAGAAAAAAGTAAGTGAGGGACATAATCTTCCTGAATTCTTCTTTGATCAGCACCTCAATTTTAAAGTGATTATTTAATTAATGATCATTTTAGCACTGAAATGAAAAGCTACTAATTTTAATCAAAATCTGTTATGAGCTATCATCAACAGCATTTGGTTGTTTTGTAAGAGTAAAAAAACCCCCACTAACTTCTGAGTTTGACAATGGATGACTGGTGTAACAGAGATCAAATATTAATTTAAATATCATAGTGCTTATTCTTTGCAGTTACAGGAGTTGTGAATTTCAAAATGGCCACTTTTGGTAGTGGTCTGCCCGGCTAAAATTCCCTCTTGTGGAAAGCAATGTATGTCCTTTGTTCCTGTAGAAAATAAAAAATGACTGACTTCAAAACCAGTTGCTATCGGGACAGGACTGTTGTACAAAGGACATTCTGGGTAGTGGTCAGTAAGAAAGCAGTCGTTTCTAAATGCCAATGGTTCTCAACATCTCCCTTCCTTCTGAGTGGAATGAAGTCTGGGAGAACTGACAGCTGGGTCATTCGACCCACAAGAACCCCCAAAAGGTTTCAGTAATAACAAAGGTCACATAATTGTCAAAAGAGCATTAGCCACTCAATCATAATGGATAATTAAATGACCTACATGATTCCTGAAATAGCTGCTCTATATTCCGTTTATTGCTTGTGTCCCTCAAGATAAGGTCTGCCTTGACCCATAGAAGTCCAACCTGCACCTTAAAAGTAGCTGCATGCTTCTACTGCTTTGTAAGCCACCCCAGCAGTCATGCCCCAGACCATGCGTTCAAGAGGCACCCACGCTAAAAAAAAAAAAAAAACGTCACTCTTGTATCCTTCTCCCTCTTGCACTCTCTGGAATACAAATAAATAAAACCACAAAAAAACTTGTAAATTTCTGCTTTAGATCTTCAAGGGACAGAAAAAAGAAACACAAGAAGGAAAAGTTGTAATTTTTAAAAGATTTGTTCATATGCCTTCAAAAAATTTTACATGTAACTATAAAACTAGGGATATATTTTTTTGTTTGTTTTTTGGTACCGGGGATCGAACTCATAACCTCATGCTTACCAGGCAAGCGCCTGAGCTGCTGAGCTAAATCCCCAGCAAACTAGGGATATTTTTTGCAGTACATCATTAAAATTCCAACTGCCTAGACTGCATTTTTGATGATGTGAGCTTTCAGACTCTTTCCTGGCCTAGATTTTTAGTCCCAACAGAAAGCTAACTGTCTCTCAACAAAAATGAAACACACACAGCACCAGTTGTTTATACAATAGCAGTAGCAAAAGGAGTAATAATCTCATTTCAAATTTTCAATTCTCTGAAAGTTTTTAACAGTTTCACTACATTACTTGATTAGATGATACAACCAAATAGCACTCAGCTGCATGAAATAGCAAAAATGTTTAAAAAAATTTGCTTCTTTAGGAGAAAAAGATCTGCCTGTGGCCCTGGAGGTAGCTGCACATCTAGCAAACACTACAGAAAGACAAGTAACCAAAGACAACCTCACAATAATGGCAAGGGACTGGGATGTGAGGAAACAGAACTCACATTTAGAATACCTTGGAGGCTAGTAGGATTTTTCTGTTTCCACAAGAAATTATGTAGCTTGAGGCTACCGACCTACCTTCATCTCTTACTAGTACATGAATGGCTTATTAAACCTAGAACATATCGGTTTTAGTTAACTTCTGAGCAGGGAGGGGGTGGAGGGGGAGAAAAGAACAAAATGTACTTAAATGCTGAATCTTTTCTCCAGGCTGAATGCCTTTCATCCAATAAGACATTCAAAGCAGTGACCCAGCAAATGGATTGAAAAAGCAATCTTCCGTCCCAGTGCCACATTATCATTCCTATTCAGTATTCTCCATGAGATATCTCAATCAGCTGTGTGTAAGTGACAACGCAGCCCATTGCTGGGTTAATTAAACATTTGACTTTAACACCCTCCCCATCATTAAGCAAATAAAAACAGATAATTCAAACTGCACTTCATCCTTAGGGTACACAACACACATGTCAAAATTAAGAGAGTCCAAGGCCTCTGGGGAATTCTGTAAGGGCTATAATCAGTTTAAATCTTATCTGGTTTATCAATTATTCTATTGATTAAACCAAAGTGATTATACACAACTCCTCTGCCACATGGGATTGATGTCAGCAGAGCAAGAAAATAACTCCAGGAGGTTCCAAAATGATTTAAAAAGAGACCAACAGACAAACCAATAATAGTCGATTATTACATACCAGTGATCCATATACTGAAGAGTTGATTCTTAGTTTCAGGCGGGTGAAGTGAACTGTTTCCAATCACTATGTCTCTCTGCTAAACCTTACAGCTGGCTTGAGTAAATTTATGTTGTGGAAGATCAACATATTTTCTACTGATTTAAACGGACACCAGCATACTCAGCAGTTGAGATAAATTTTATAGATACTGACCCTTGGCTCTAGCAAAGAGAAGCTGAAACATGGACAACTAAATTTTTTTCTAATTTTCTTACCTATGTGTATGTGACCAGTAACACACAGGGATAAAAGGGATAGAGTTGAGAGCTGATTCTCCTGAAAGTCTGCGTTCACTCAGCTATTCCAATTCTAACCCACAATATTTCTGAAAAACAGAGCCTAAGAAATCAGAAAGACCTTACCACAGATAGTCATCGCTCCTTTTCTTAACTTCAAGAGCAAATATGTTCAAAATCTTTAATACTGAAAATACAAAGCTGTATTTTCAAATGAAATGCTGATATCTAAATCCTACCATATAGTTTCTACTAGAAATTTCAAACCACAATTTCGATATCCTCTTGCCCAATTTAATGTGTAATATCCTTCAAGTGTCTAGAACCCTTATCATTGCAATGCCTGCATACATATATATGCATGCGCACATTATTTTATATATATATATATATATATATTTTTTTTTTTTTAAAGAGGGAGATTTATACTCCACACCTGAATCCGTGTACTCCTAGCCATGCTCTTCAGGAAGGAAATTTGTCACCACTCTGTTGGCACTACATATGCCTTCAACCATAATTTAACTTATCTCCTTTGGATCTTTTGTGTTCAGGCAGACTAAATAAGAAACCTGCATTAGCATGCTGTATTCTACATTCACCACTAGAAATACAGAGGGTGCTATTTATAATTGTATTCTTTTTAAGAGGTTTGTTCTCCGCAGCTGTTTTCTGCTTGCAGTGTATTTTGTGTAATCAGCACATCATCATAAATACATTGGCTGTTCCCCTGAGGGTAGCTGTCAGGGTTTAATTTACAGAACAACCTGGCCAATGTGAATTTTAACACTACAGCACTATGGCAAGGAGTTACCACATTCTGTGAAAAACAGGTTTCTATGAATTTTTACACCAAGAGCTGGTCCCAGGACAAATTCTGGTTCTAGAAATAGAATGTTTAAGAAAGGCCTTTTAGCTGGGCATGGTGGTGCATGCCTGTGATACCTGCACTCAGGAGACTAAGGAGGACTGCTGTGAACTGCAGGCCAGGCTGGGCTACGTGTTGAATTCAAAGCCAGCCTCAATTATGTATCAAGATCCTGTATCAAAAAAACTAAAAAACAAAAAACAAAAAACGAAGTGCTTTCATGCCTTGTATGCAATAGATTCTTTCCCACTCATCATCTGAGAACTTCCAACCCCAAGTCGGGGTACTACGAATAGTGGAGACAAGGACTGAAAACCTATGACCTACCAGTAGGAGGCACTGTTAATAAATGTTAACCCACATTTACACTATACTTGCAGAGCTATCAAAAACACCATTGCTGGATATAAATTTGTGCATACACTCTTAAGATAGCTAAAATGATTGTATTACTAATTCTATTAGTTACTGGAACAAAACCGTTAACATTCGTAGGATTAGATCAATTCTGCATGTTCATATATGGTAATCTGAGTAACTCTTCTGAAGATAACTGTGCAAACTAACAACCTTAGTTATATTCCTACCACCTTGTTTTGCAAGCCTATACTGTTATTGTTTTGTGCTTTTTATTGTTGTCTCTTTTGTTTCTTATTCTTCTTGTAATTTGTTTTGTTTTGTTTTTCCCTCTAATACAGAAAGGATAGATGTACATGTACAGGCTTATACATGCCTAGAACTTCTCCTAAAGAGTTTACAAGAATTGATTTTATTACATGTGATCATATGAATAGCTACTTTGAAGAAAACAAAACATTATGGTAGCCATTATTGCTGATTTCCTATCATCTTGTTGTGAAGTCCAATAATGCTTTTATTCTTTGTTTTGACTGGTGTTAGTCTGTTTTTTATTACTTGATTTCAATATGTGTGAAGGTATAGACAGCTATTTTGAAGAGTACAAGAGACATTATGGTAGCCATTGTTGATTTTCCTATTGCCTGGTTCTGAAGGCCTGTGATGCTTTCATTCTTTTGCTTTGATTGGTTTTACACTATTTTGTTTTGTTTGAATTCATTGTATGTGAAGATATGGACAACTATTTCGAAGAAA
Source organism: Dasyprocta punctata (assembly GCA_004363535.1). Taxonomy (NCBI): domain Eukaryota; kingdom Metazoa; phylum Chordata; class Mammalia; order Rodentia; family Dasyproctidae; genus Dasyprocta; species Dasyprocta punctata. Next base: position 74,455 of record RJWM01003424.1, read on the forward strand.
ACAAGAGACATTATGGTAGCCACTGTTGATTAGTTTTGAAATCCTGTGTTGCTTGCATGGTTTTGTTCTGATCTGTTGTTTTATTCTCTTTAAAATTAAAAGAAACAAAAACAAAAAAACCCACCACTGCTCCCTTACATGGTGTGTAAAGGCAGAAGGAAAAACTGTTTAAGAGACAAAGTATTCAAAAACACTCGAATTGCTTTTCTGCTGAAATGAGCTATGTCTGCTATGAGCACAGTACTTTCTAGGGCTACTATTAAACCAAATCACAATCTCAGTGAGGGAGAAGAGGGTTGAGAGTTACTAACACTACTATTTCCACCCCAAATTATGCACAGTAACTGGCACATGAGTTCTAAATAAATGTCTAATGAATAAATAAAAGTTACTTGAGGGCAATGTCTGAATCTTATTCATGCTCAATCCTTTGTACGGCTAACTTCTGTACAGTAATTGGTATACAGAAGGTACTCAGAACTAAATGGAGTTGTGACTAGTGACAGAAAGGACACATTACACTGCGCATGCGTGGTGGTACACGTCTGTAACCCCAGCACTCAGGAGCCTAAGGCAAGAGGATCATGATGGGTCTGAGGCCAGACTGCACTACATAGTGACACCCTGTCTCAAAAACACAAAAAAGAAAAGAGAAAGGCGATGTGATTCATAAAGCTTTAGATCTACATGATATCAAAGCTGTTTTCTAACTCAGCAAAAAAGCTCACATCCTATTTTTGTCATTTTAATGACAGCTGTCTATAAAAGAAACCTAAGTATCTCAATTCTCCTCACCCACCCAGCACTGGGTATTGTACCTTGGACATCCCCAGCCCTTTTTCTTTTTTTGGACAGGGTCACAAGACATCACTCAGTTCCCCAGGCTGGGCTCGAGCTTGTGATTCGCCTGCCTCCGATGACCAGAAAGCTGGGATTAACAGGCATGTGCCACGTCTGGCTGGAGCACAGCCTCACAATAAACAAATCTGCCTGTAAAATATTGACACATTCAAACATACTTTAATCATGTAAATGACATAAATATTAAAACTTTTTTATACTTTATATTTCCTTCTTTGATTTGATAAAACTGAAGTTCATTTTAAATGATCTCTTCTATTACTGACATGGTAGTCTATACACACATATGTTCCATAAATCAAGTGATTATACACATTTTTTCCAGTTAAGGTCTATTTTACAAATTAGAATGCCTAGAGTCAAAATAAACCAAAATACGGTTCATGCTGATTTGTTCTCAGTGCATTTGCTTTTAAAGTTGTACAGAAGTATGTATTTTTTTAGAAGTATATTTTTTTCTGTGATAATTTCTCATATTCTCTAAGTATAATCACATACATCTGAGATTTCACAACCTCTTTAAACTGACCTCAATATTTCTGACACCAGAAATGTCTATTTAGGAATACAAACAAACCCTGTATCATTCATCCTTTCTATGATATCAGACATTTCAAACATGTAATTCCTTTTTTACATTTATCTCATGTGAAAGGAAAAGTAAATCTTTTTTTTTTTTCTTTTGGTGGTGCCAGGGATTGAACCGGTTAGGTCCATTTTTTATTTTGAGACAAGGTCGCAATAAGTTACCAGACTAGTCATCACTTGTGACCCTCTTGTCTCAGCTTCCTGAGTAGCTGGGATGTATAGGAGTGCACCACTGCACCCAGTTGTTATCAGTTTTTATTTTTTCAACAATTAAAGATTAGCAATTTTTACTTCTGTTGAATATCTGCAACTTAGTACTTTAGAAAAACTTTATACCTTAAAAACCTTAATTTTTAATGAAGAAATTAATCACTTTCTTTTTTGATTTAGAAATACATCCTAGAAGATTTCGAGCTAAATCAGATGGGGTTAGACTGAGGTCACACTAGATCAGGTGACTGCATCTCTTCCCTAGAGACCATGGAGTAGTTCCGCAGGCTGCCATTAGATAGCAGCACAGTACACACCATCAGTCATGTCTCTCAGGTTCTCCCATTAAGCTTGGAATTATGTTGCGTGCGCGCGCGCGCACACACACACACACAGAGATTCTAATTCAATTAGTGCAGTCGGTAACTCTAGAAAAGAGTAATTCAATTAGTGCATTGTGGAGCTCCACAATACCTCTAAGCAGATGTTCACCATCTTCAGGAGCTGGAGGTAGGTTTAAAATACCTGTACCAACCACACAGCTAAGCCACCACATTACGTCATCTGTCAAAGTGCTTACATGTGCTTTTCTGGCTTCAAAGAAAAGGTAAGGAAACAAGCCTAGAGGAGGTTTCTAGAGATTTTTTTCCATCATCCACATCAAAGAAGTATGTGCAAGTTCAGGCTGCAGTGAATAAATTACATTATCCAAATTAAGTTTAAATGAAATGTATCAATACTGTATTCCATATGATTACACAATTTGTTATTGTACTTTATGTCCAATAAAGTGATGCATGGGATCCAACCGAAGCCTTGCACAAACCTGACCAGAGATTTCCTACTGAGCTGTATCTCCAGAACCTACTGTACTTTTTTTTTTTTTTTTTTTTTTTGGTACCAGGAATCGAACTCACAACCTCATACCTGCCAGGCAGGCGCTTACACCAGTGAGCTAAATCCTCGGCCCTATTTTTTGAGACAGGGTCTCACTATGCAGTTCAGGCTGGCCTTGAACTCACTTTGTAGCCCAGGCTGGTCTCAAACTCACAAACATCCTCCTGCCTCAGCCTCTGGAGTGCTGAGATTAAAGGCGTGCACCACACTTTGTGCAGCACTGCCACTAGTTAATGCATAACACCCTATAGTAAGGGTAAAATCTTGATCAGATGTGTTCACAAGAAAGGACAACTACTGTGGGGTGTGGTGGTGTAGTCCTATAATCCCAGTACCGTGGAGCTTGAGACAGAAGGACTGCCAAGAGTTCAAGGCCAGCCTGGGCAACAGAGTGAGTTCAAGGCTGACCTGACCTGCATAACGAGATCCTGTCTCAAAAAAACAAAAAACAAAACAAAAAACAAACAAAAATAAAAACAAAAGATGATTAGAATGTACCAAAATAGGAGGCTATAAAAATGGCAGAAATGATTACTGATGTCTTCCAAACACTAAGCAAACCAGGACGCTTGAACTTGAGGAACAGAAGATATAAGAAATATGCTAACTACCAGACTAGCTACATACACAATAAATTGTATAAATACAATCATTCCTCAGTATCAACAGGAGCATGGTTCTAGACACTCCTGGCTCCAGCAGATATCAAAATTCGCATGAGCTCAAATGTCTTATAAAATGGCAAAGTATTTGTATATAACTTATGCATATCTTCTCTAAACATGTCTGGATTACCTATGATAACTAATGCAATGTAAACAGTTCAATATAATTATGTATTTAATGTTTTACAATATTAAATAACTAAGGAATAAAAAAAGGAAAAAAGTCTGTACATGTTCAGTGCAGATGTAACCACCACAGGCTTAACTACATTTTGAATCTGCAAATGACTGAATCCTAAACTATGGACCCAAGGAAAAGATGGCCAACTGTACCAACTATATATAAAAAAGAGAATTATTTTATATTACTATACAAGACAAGATCAGAATCAGTGGATAAATAAAAGTTTGGCTCTTCCGTGGTGGAAAGCTAACAGAAGCAACAAAAAAAATAATACACCTAAAGAAGTTCAGCTTGCCAATGATATGATAGTGATCAAATGATATGATGGTGGTCAAGTGCAGACTAGATGATCCCTTCCCAAAGATTCCTGTGTTATGAAATATATCTAGCTCTTTCCAATGTTGAAATTCTATGATTGTATAAAAGCACTGAATTTTGTTTTATTTTGTTTTGTTTTTTGAGACAGGGTCTCCCTATGTAGTTCAGGTTGATTTTGAATTTCCCATGTAGCACAGGCCAGCCTCAAACTCATAGTGATCCTCCTGCCTCAGCCTCCCGAGTGCTGGGATTGCAGACATGTCACCACCCTTGCAAAACACCGATCGTAGCTCATGGAGCAAGGGTGGGGTTGAGGTAATAAAGCCAATCATTAGTATGCAGGTGTGACTGTACAAAAACCCACAGACTGTGAGGCATTTTCAACAAAGCTGATGCATTAGAGATGTACTAAGAGATTTTGTGGTTTCTTGTTTCTAGAGTTAGGAGACGCCACAAATGCACGTATTCCTAGTCTCACTTCTTAGATAAACACTTGAACTCCTCTTTATTCTTACAAGATTGAAAAGAATGCCTCGTTTTCATTCATCCTCTGGAGATCGGCCAGTGGAGAAATCAATTTTTAGAAGAGTAGTTTTCAAAAACTCCCCCATGGAGTCAAGACAGTGGGTTCTCATACCTTACATGCAAATGCTTGTCAATATTTTTTTTTTTTTTTTTTTTTTTGCGGCACCGGGGATTGAACTCACAGCCTCACACCTGCCAGGGCAGGCGCTTAAGGCTTGTCAATATTTATGCATCAAAACTACAGAGCAATACTTAAAAATAACAGCAACTAGTTCTTAACATATCTTCCCTCTTACTTTCTGAGCACTATTATTTTTAAGTGAGGACATAATTCTGGATAGAAGAGAGCAGGCCTTTATTTTACAAGTACTATCTCCCCTCCTTCCAGCATCCCCTTAAAGTAGGAAGTAAGAAATGCCACCAACGACCGGTACCATTTTTCCAGTGCATTTCTCTGGGTATTCATGACAGAGAACAATTCTTGTGCATTGGCACAGGTGAGGGAAAATTAGTTATCTTTCAAACAATCTATAGGAGCAAACTGAAATACTTTCAACAAAAATACTTTTCTCATACACCAGAAGAATTTCAATAGGTCATTCTCAGTGAAAACTTTACTTGTAGCTAGATGTGGTGGTACACATGTATAACTCCCACCCCTGAGGAAGCTGAGACAGAAATGAAAACTCCTATTTCAAGGTCAGGCTGGTCAACTTAACGATAGCCTGCCTCAAAAATATATAAAGGATCCAGGGGCACAGCTTAGTGATAGAGGGCCCTTGCATTCAATCCTCAGTACTTCCCCCCCGCAAAAAAAAAGAACAAGGAGGAGGAGAAGGAGGAAATGCCAGGTTTATTGTTGTTTTCACAGCACTGGGGACTGACCTCAGAGCCTCTGCACTGAGCAACATCCCCAGCCCTTCTTTTATTTTGAGGCAGGATCTTGCTAAACTGACCAGACTGAGCTCCAACTCACAATCCTCCTGCCCCAGCCTCCAGAGTACTGCAATCAGTGTGGTGCCACTACACCTAAGTATTTGTTGTTTTAAGATGTGCTACAACTTAAAACAAGCAATAAAAACCTCATTCTCCCCTTCTTCCAGTACTTGGGATTGATCCCAAGTAAGTACAGTACTCTACAACTGAGCTATATCTCTCTAGCCCTTTTCATTTACTTTTTTCTTTTTCTTTTCTTTTCTTTTTCTTTTTTTTTTTTTTTAAAGACAGAGTCCCCAGGCAGGCCCCAGTCTAGTAATTACAGGTGTGCACCACCATGCCCAGTCTAGAAACCTCCTTTTATTACTAAAAATTATGTTCGAAGAAATAAGTGATGGGGAAGGGAAGAGGGGTTGAAGAGATGGTAGGGGAACGCAGGAAAAAATTCAAGTTATATCATGTACAGGTGTAAATTCTCTATGATGAGGCTGAGGTAGTAGCACATAGCTGTAATTCCAGCACTCAGAATGCTGAGGCAGGAGGCACATTATGAGTTCAAACCCAGCCTGGGCTACATTGTGAGTTTAAAACAAGCCTGAACCCTTCTGAACAACCAATGGGTCACAGATGAAATTAAAGAAGAAATTAGACAGTTTTTACAATTGAATGATAACAACAATACAATATACCAGAACTTACGGGACACAATGAAAGCAGTCCTAAGAGGGAAATTTATAGCAATAAACACCCGTATCAAGAAAACAGAGCAAGCGCAAATAAATAACTTGAGGGTGAACCTCAGATTTCTAGAAAAAGAAGAGCAAGTTAAGCTAAAAGCTTGTTCAAGGGAGGAAATAATAAAGATGAGAACAGAAATTAATGCTTTGGAGACTAAAAAAAAAAAAACAAAAAAACAAAGAATCAATGAATCAAAGAGTTGGTTCTTAAAAGATTAAATAAAATCAACAAACTCCTAGTCAACCTCATCAAAAAAAGGAACGAAAAGACTCAAATTCATGCAATTAGGAATGAAAACAGTGAAATCACAATGGACCCTGCAGAAATCCAGAAGATCATCTATACCTACTTTGAAAATTTGTATTCTAATAAGATGGAAAATGCAGAAGAAATGGACAAATTTACAGATTATCAAGGCTGACTCAAGAAGATATAAAAATCCTACATAACTCAATATCGATCAATGAAATCAAATATATAATTAAAAATCTACCAATGAGCCAGATGTGGTGGCGCACACCTTTAATCCCAGCACTTGGGAGGCTGAGGTAGGAGGAGCATTGTGAGTTCGAGGCCAACTTGGGCTACAACGTGAACGCAAGGCTGGCCTGAACTACATATATAGTGCAACCCTGTCTCAAAAAAAATAGGGCCAGGAGTTTAGCTCAGTGGTGTAAGTGCCTGCCTGGCAGACGTAAGGTTGTGAGTTCGCTCCCTGGTACCGGAAAAACAAAAAACAAAAACAAAAAAAACGTACCAACGACAAGCCTAAATTACAGAGCAAGACCTGATCTAAAAACAAAACCACAAATTCTCTATGGTGAACGTGATTATCGTGTATATCTAAAATGTATCAATAAAATCTGATCAAAAAATAAAGAAACAAGTGATGGCTTTTATTTTTTATTTATTTATTTATTTATTTATTTATTTATTTATTTATTTTTGCAGCACCGGGGATTGAACTCACAACCTCGCACCTGCCAGATAGGTGCTTGAGCCACTGAGCCAAACTCCCGGCCCTGGTTTTTTGAGGCAGGGTCACACTATGTAGCTCAGGCTGGCCTTGCGCTCCTGTCGTAGCCCAAGCTGGCCTCGAACTCACAGCACTCCGCCTACCTCAGCCTCCCGAGTGCTGGGATTAAAGGCGTGCGCCACTATGCCCGGCTAACTGATGGCTTTTAGAAAAAATTTTTTCTGTTCGTATGCCATTAGTTGTACTAATACAAGCATAATACTTCTTCCAGTATTACCGATTCATGACCTTCCTACTATAAATACAAATTCTGCTCACTTAAAAAATTTTTTCTTACTAAAATTTCAGTTTTTCACAATTTGACCACTTATCAAAGACACCAGGTAATTAGAGTAATAAGTAAAATAAAGCCAAGTGTGATAGTGCATGCCTATAATCCCAGCACTCAGGAAGCTGAGGCAAGAGGATCACCGTGAATTCGAGGCCAGGCTGGTCTACAAAGAGAGTTCAAGGCCAGCCTAAACAGAATAGTGAGACCCTGTCTCAAACAAGACAAGACTAAAATCAAAATGGGCTGATTCTCAGTTTGACAGACAAACCACCTCTCACCTTGACCCATTACAGCTTTCCAACTACCTAATTCCACAAAAGCAGAACTGGAACGTAAAGTGATTCTTTTTGACAAAAGGGTGTCTCATAAGCCCCAACATTAACGCTTCAACCCCACCCTTCATCTCCTTTGCCCACACCTCACATCCTGCGTTTATGCTTGAGGGTTATGTTTATTTGGTTCTCCTTAACATCACTTCTCCTTAACATTGTCCCTTTTCACACATTGAAAGCAACTATTTCCAGCCCTATCAGTGAAAGTGGAAAACTGGGGGAGAAAGGAATGAACTGCACACACCTCAAACAAGAAAGGTTGCTTAAAAAACCAAGTGTCACATTTTGACAGTTCAATATTTCATAGCCAATACAAGGAATGTGCAATGACACTGCAACTTTAAATCTTTTCCTCTATGTCAGTCTCTTTCTCTCATTGTAATGCCAAAGGGAACAGCAATCAGAGTGGAGATGTTCAACGTGATAGAGGTCAGGACACCATTGGATCAACGTACCAGAAACACGACCTTGTTTATTTTTTTCCCACAGTACTATTGTTTACAGGGTGCTTTGCTCGTGTACCTTGTGGTTCTTAGCTAAAAGATGAAATTACAGCCCAGGATGAAGTGCTCAGGCACACATCCAATTTGTGTTTCCATCTCAGAAAACAAAAAGCTTCTAAGGCCCTCAGGCTGCCATTCAAACTTGGAGGCTGACATTTTTAACAGCATGAACCAGAGACTGGCAGAGAGAATGATCTAATGCATTTCTGACTTGTCAATCAAAGACCTCACCTCTGCTGTCTTGTAAACAGTTGGGGGCCATCTAACTACATTCATAAACCTAGGGGGAGCTTACTGCCAGCTGGGGTGCTGCAGTCACATGCTCTGGCTTCTATTCACCAAAATCATGATTTGGTTTTATAATCTCACTGTACACAGTCCATAGGCACATTTCCAGGACTACTGAAAATGTAAAAGACATTCTGGTAAAAGACTGCCTTATTTTCAAGCTACTGAAATCCTATATCCTCATTTTGCCAACTTCCCCCAAAAGACTGTATTACATTGCAGCTGAAGTGCTTAAAAAAACAAAAACAGCAACAACAGAAAAACAACTAATAACCTGCCAGTTAAAAAATCTAGAGGAAATATACTAATATTAAACCAGAACTGTTCCTTCTGGTTTAAGAAACTGATACTACCCAGAACAATGGTTCATACAAAGTATAGATACTGCAATGAACACTGTATGTTAGTAAAGTAAATCATGTGCTTTCATTCAAATATAAAACTTCTTGTGTTCATATACAAAAGCTCTGTATTTACTGGTTTGAAACAGTACAGTGTGTGACAAAAAAAAGAGACTACTTATTCCTCTACGATTTCCCTTTTGTTAACAACCACCTAACCTGACACACACAAAAATCAGACCCAAGCAGGTTAAGACTTGAACTTGCTGCTCAAGCATTATGCATGAATACTTCTTTTCTTTATGTCAATTTTACAGGACACAGAATTCCAATTTAATTCATACTGAGCCACAGATACCAGGATTGCAACAAAGGTCTGGAGGATTTGAATGGTACACCTGAGAACCTTAAAAGGCAGATGACAGACAACCCAGCAGGATAAGGTACACTGCATAAGCCTGTTTCATCAAGATGCACTATATCCTAGGCCCAGATAACTATTTCAAAATATAACAGACTTGGTCTCCAGAGGCCTGGGTATGAGAATATACAGAAACTCAAAACTACTCAGTATCACTCTCAGGAGAAACAAAACTCATATGTATCAGCTCCTAACAGTATTGCAGTTAAGAGGCCTTTCTTTGCAGTAAACGTTGTCCAAAAAGTGGTCTTTGTGTTATATAAACCATTTTAAATAATTGGGCTTAAATAAATAATGAAGGAAAGTGTTTCCTAAGGGTTGCTCATCTACCAACATTTCTCCTCTTGGCAGTCCACATAAAATACTTTACCAGGTCGAGAAACTAACACAAGGAAGAACAACAAAACAACAGAACACTGACATGGAGAATAGTGAAAGAAGGTATGAATGGCTGTGGCAGTCACCAAACAACCAATAGTGACTCCTGAAGAGCACAAAACAAAACAAAACAAACTACTGTGGTGCTACAGCCTCTACTCAGCACAAAGAGGGCAATAACAAGAAATCTAGGACTACAAGGAAGTAGTATGTACCCCTTCAAAGGACACAGGTGAGCCTTAACTGCTCACAGCAAGAATTTGTTTCATAAGTATAGTGCACCCACAGAGGCTTCCATCCTCCCCATAAAAGTCTCATCTGGTTTTACCTCTTGTACTGGGGCTCTTTAGGTCCCCTGGGATACCCACACTCACCCTTCTCCATTATGAGTACAGTACTGATGAAAGCAACTAGCGAACTAGGGAAGCAACTAGGTAAAATCCAACATCATTCGACAGGAACAACACAAGCAAACTCTCTTTTGTGTGTCTGGGGGGGGGCGGGCACTGGGGATTGAATTCACAACTTTGCATTCGACAGGCAGGTGCTTATGCTGCTGAGCTAAATCCCCAATAAGCAAATCCTTTTTGTAAAGATTTTAATTGTTCAGATGCATCATGAAGAATAAAAAAATTACAAGAAATCTCACAATAAGATGATTTGTTTTATCCTCAACATTTAGACATATGGGCCTACACATGAACATTAGCTGTATCAAAGACATGTCAAAATAATCAACAACAGAGGAAAATATTATCAAACTTGAAATGGTTCAAGTATATACATAACCAGGTAGACCTCTATAAAGATAAAGCAATCCAAGATGACATTTCTGTTTCCAGGATAAGGTAATGTAAATTCAGGTCAACTCTATTTTTCTCAGAGAAAATTTGTGTGTATAAAAGAAAAGTGGAGAAGCTGAACAACAGACTTCAATGTTAGCTGAAATGTTTTTAAATCTATAATTACATTTTTTATTTCTAAGATACAATCTTCAATAAAATGTAGTTCCAGCACTGCACATGTGCTTTAATTTTGTGCCTCATCAAGGTTAAAAGGTCACTCTCTGTATACCTAATGATTTGTCTTTTCTCTAAAATGTTGCTTATCACTATTATAATTTAAATTTTCCCAATGTCTACTCTTTTACAGAATAAGAGTAAAATGCAGTGAAATAGTCAAATAATTTCACAAATGTATTACTGCTGTGAAGATAAAGATAATGATACCTTTGAAAATGGCTGTTAGCTGGTTGGTGGTGCCATTATTTAATAGCTAGAAATGTGTCTTTGCTTTCCACCAAGAGTCTACATTCAGCATACAGACACCAGTTCAGAGGCGATCATCATTGTGTGAGTTGTATGAAAGCCAAATGTATACGATTTGAGGGCTGCCCATAACTCAAACTCAGTATATTTTTCCAGTGCAAATGTGTAGTTATTAGAATACTTAATTATCATGACTCGTGTCTGAACACAGAACATTTGTATGTATGTACATGCAGTCACCACCAGCAGTGCAATATTCTCTCTCCTATCCCATTCATGCTTCAAAAGTTTTCTTCAGATCACTGAAGTCTGCTCACTCATTAATTGAGCAAAAGTATCAAGTACTACATTTGACACTGGAAATATGAAACAAACAAACATAGCCCTCAAGGAACTCACAGTTGAATGGGGTAGAAAGACAACTTCATGCAACTACAACAATGGAAGAATACTATATATCTTGGTTACTTTCCTGACACCCAAAATGAAGGAAGGAAAGGTTTATTTAGTTTACAGTTTTTGGAGGGTTCAGTCCAAACTCAGCCGGCTCCAAGACAGGGAAGCTGAGAAGCTGCCGTTCAAGTGACGAGACAGAAGAGGGCAAAAGGGGAAGAAGCACACCTCCTTCCCTTCCTTACACTGTATGCTGGCATCCACCCCTGGGAAGGTATGGCACTCACACTGCCAATCCCAGCACTAGACAACAAACCAATCACAAATGCCACACTCAGCCACCTCCATGACTGCATGAGGCTTTGGAGGGACCCCCAGACACAAACCATAACAAACATATCTACTGCATATTCTGGATACTGATGCTCTGACTAGTTTCAGAGAGAAAAAATACAACTCTGGGAAAACTTTTACTCTAGTTCAACTTCAGCTCAATTTTAAAAGACTAAGAATTAGGTAGATAAAAGGCAGGAAAGAAACACAAGGAATAGGTGAGGATAAGTGTTTGGGGTACTGTTCTTTAGCAGGACAGGAATGCAAAGACATAGCTATATGAGAGATTTTGGTTAAATACTGTGTTATTTTCAAGTGGCTGGAATCCACTGTACTGTGGGGAAACTATAAATTCTGAATTGGCTAACAATTCATGTGAGGAAAGCAGTGGTGGGATATAAGACAGATCCAAACTTTATTCAATCCAAAAACATGAACAACTGTCTATGAGAAAAACAGCAGCCAAGATCAGTTTAACAGTTGCTGACCATAGAATTTGGACACAGTGACAACTGAATATAAGTGGACAATTTGGATACAGAAGTATCAATGAAATGGTAATATATGGGAAGTCACTTCCTTTCTGCTTTCTATTTGTTTCTCCTACAATTAATATTAAATTTTTATTTTATGTTTTATAATTAAAAATGGAAATTAAAGTACACAAAAGGAAAATTGATGTGTCTGGGTATACCTGTGTGTGTGCACATACACACATGTGTAAGTCATTCCAAACTGAAGGAAACTAACATGTCAATGGGCAGTGTTGTACCCTTGTAATCTCAGCACTCAGGAATATGAAGCGGGAGGATAGCCGTGAGTTAGAGGCCAATCTGAACTACACAGCTGAATCAAAATAATGATGATAATAATGATGATTATCTTAAGAGGATAAAGGTTATAGATACTTTTTATATATAAATCACTTAGTATGTATTCCACAATAAGAATAAGTTATATAAGCAGGGAAAAATTTCCCCCACAATAGAAGTAAAAAGTTTTGTCATTTCCTATAAAGTCCTAATATGAGAAAGATGCAGCTGAGGTATGTCATATGTTAACACGCACAAAAATGAACTGAGGTTTTTTTTTTTGGGGGGGGTGCACCGCGGATTGAACTCACAACCTCGCACCTGTCAGACAGGACTTAAGTCACTGAGCCAAACTCCTGGCCCTGGTTTTTTTTTGAGACAGGGTCGCACTGTGTAGCTCAGGCTGGCCTTGAGCTCGAGTTGTAGCCCAAGCCGGCCTCGAACTCACAACGCTCCTCCTACCTCATGAACTGAGGGTTTTTTTTTTTGCGGCACCAGGGATCCAACTCACAGCCTCGCACCTGCCAACAGGCGCTTAAGCTGCTGAGCCAAACTCCCAGTCCTAGTTTTTTTTGAGGCAGGGTCGCACTATGTAGCTCAGGCCGGCCTCGCGCTCACGTTGTAGCCCAAGCCAGGCTCAAACTCACAACGCTCCTCCTACCTCAGCCTCCTGAGTGCTGGGATTAAAGGCATGCGCCACCACGCCCGGCTGAGTTTTTAAATACAGAATCTGTGCTGCACTGAAATCAGTCATATACAGTGAGTGGGCATCAGATAGGGCTTAATAAGAATTTTTGTCATGGAATAGTTTTCTTTACAGGATTGAAACTTTAACTTACATTCAGTATGATAACCCATATTTCTCTAAAATCTCAACATAAAATGTTTTCTATATATACATGTGCATGTAACTGCTTAATTTTCCAGGTATTATTATATTTTAACGTTTCACTTTGTAGATGGCACTTCTAAGCATTCTTCAGTAATAAAACATCATCTCGGGCCGGGGATTTAGTTCAGTGGCGTAAGCACCTGCCTAGCAGGCAAGTGGTTGTGAGTTCAATCTCCAGTACTAAAACAGAACAAAACAAAAAAACCAAAACAAACAAAAAAACCCCCACAACACATCATCTCCTAAATTCAATCCCTCCAAATTTCAACCTTTGACAAGAAAACCTGATTTTAGTGGTTCACAGAGCTCAAGATTTTCCAAGTCAGGTGTGGTAGTGCAAGCTTGTAATCCTAGCACTTGGTAGGCTGAGGCAGGAGGATCACTGTGATTCACGTTTGAGGCCAGCCTGGGTTTCATAGTGGGTTCAAGGCCAGCCTAGATTGCATAGCGAGACCTTGTCCACGCCCCCCCAAAAGAGATTTTCCTAAAATTACTAACTACATTTGATACTGAAACTAATCTAAGTTTATAAATCTACTTGTATACCTACTAGAAGAATGTCATTTTTCTTCTCTTTCAATGACTAAAAAAAAATAAAGCATCTTAATTACTCAGCTATTTTTATGCACTCTCTACTGCTCATTTTCACTTAATATCATAGATCCTAAGGTCACCATTTGCTAAAGATGAACCAACAATTACACAAAATGCATCCACTGTAAATCAGCAGTAATGCTCTTAATCAACAATATGCTTTCCAGAATAAAGCAAAGCATGACACAAATGAGAACATGCTCAAGGTGAACACATCTTTCTAGAGTTTATTTAAACAGCGTCCTCAGCATTCTGTCTGTCCCTACAAACCAGCCCAATGCTGATAGCTTCAATCAATGCATTACTAAGGTCATCGCCAGACTCAGCAAACACTAAGGAGCTCTGCCTTCTCTATTATCATAAGAAGTTTTTTGTTTGTTTTGTTTAGAGCAAGTATTAGATAGTTCAGCCAGCCTTGAGCCTCAGCCTCCTAAATACAGGGATTATAGCCTTGGACTACTACACCAGCCAAATGTCATAAAAATTTTTACTCCTTAAAATGCTTCAAACTTACTAAAAGAATGCAATGGTTTCCAAAGAAAAAAATGCCATGAAATCATTACTGAGTCAATTTCTTAAGCATTTTTGGCAATATTGGCAAAAATGAGAATTACTACTTATTTGTTTTACATTACTAGGGATTGAACCCAGGACCTCATGCACAGTAGACAAGTGCTCTTACCACACTGAGTTATATCCTCAGCCCTTCTTATTTTATTTTGAGACGGGATCTTGCTAAATTGCCCAACCTGGTTTAGAACTTGGGCTTTTCCTGCTTCAGCCTCTGGATAGTTGAGGTTACAGGAACACCCAGCTTCATTGTCTCTTTTTAAATTTTTTTATTTTTTGTCTTTTGAGACAGGGTTTCTACACAGTGCAGGCCGGCCTTGAACTCACTTCTGTAGGCCAAGCTAGCCTTGAATTTGCAGTAAACTTCCTGTCTCAGCCTCCAAATGCTGGGATTACAGGCATATGCCACAATGCCTGGCTTGTCTCCTTTAAAGATAAAAATACACTTACTGTATTATCTAACAAGTTCACTCTTATGCAAATTTACCCAAAATAAAATAAAACATATGCAAAAAAGAAAAAAGAAGACTTCTACAAAACTATTTACAATAGCTTTATTCACCATGGGCAAAAAAAAGGGAAATAATTTATGTCTCTGGATAAATGAATGGACAATTCGTTGTGCAGTAATACAATGGACTATATTCAGCAATGAAAAGGAATAAACTGCTGAAACACATGATATAGGTAAATTAAAAACATTATGTTGACAAAAGGAAAACTGAGCTGGGCCTAATGATGCATGCCTATAACCCCATCTACTGTTTAAGCCCAGCCTGGGCAACTTGGGGACTTTGCAAGACCTTGTCCCAAAATCAAAGATCTGGGAATGTAGTTCAGTTCAAAGGCTCTGGGTTCAATCTGTAGTACTGAAGAAGAAAAAAAGAAAAAAAAAAAAAAAAAAAAAAAAAAAAAAAAAAAAAAAAAAAAAAAAAAAAAAAAAAGAAAGAAAAAGAAAAACAAGAAAAAAAGGAAAGAAAGACAAACTGACACAAAAGAATATTATATGATTGCACTTACATGACTTCAAGAACCATGCAAAACTAAATTTTAGTCAAAAATCAAAACAGTAATTGCATATAGGGGATGAGTGCTGAGTGGAAAACAGTATAGAGGAATTTTCTCAGATTACAGAAATATTCTGTATTTTCAGAGTAAGATAGGTTACACAAATGTAATCATTTGTCAAAATTCATTTAAGAACACACTTATGAGTTACGTATTTTGCTGTATGCAAATTTTACCTTTAAAAGCCTAAATGCCAAAGGAAAGCTCAAACTAAAAAGATAACATGTACAGACTATTCCAATCCCAGTCCTGATTTCTGCGTATTAGTCACACAGCAATATCAAACACTTGTGTGAGTGGGACCTGACAAAACAGATTTTTTAATTATCAAGATAAACCAATACCATGAGCTCATTTTGTCATTTTTGCTATGGAAGACATAATGATGTTTTTGAAGATAAAGGAAAAAACATTCATACCAATATCAATGTCAGAAAGGCAAAATTTTCTCACCAATAACTGAACCAACGCTGGGCTTTCATAAAAAGCAGAACTGTGCTGTACACTATGAAAAATAAGATTCTATTTAACAGCATGCTGCTTTATACCAAAGTAAAAACATCTGCTGAAAGCCTCCAAACCTAGTCCGCTGTTGCTATGGTTTGTATTCAGATGTCCTCCCAAAGCCTCATGGGGGCAGGTGTCTATAATTTGTGATTGATTCATGGTTCAATGCTGGGATTATGGTCATGAGTGCTACACCTAAGTGGGTGTGACTTACATACAATGTAAGGGACAAAGAGAGTCTTCTCTCTGTGCTCCTCCCCTTTTGCTCTTGCTGCTTTTGCTGTCTTCCACCACCATGAACAGTTGCCCCTCTGCCACCCTGCTCTGCCTTGGAACCAGCTGATTATGGACTGAAACCTCCACAAACTGTGGGCTAAATAAATAAACCTTTTCTTACTTAATTTTGGGCATCGGGTATTTTTGTCCCAGCGATGAGAGAAAAGTAACCAAAACACCTGTGCAAAATTTTTCTGATAATATAAAACATTAATATGCCAGCTACAGCTCTAAGGACTTGGTATACATCGACTTAACACAGCAATATACACACACTCATGTTTATAGCAACACAGTTTTTTGTTTGTTTGTTTGTCTGTTTGTTTTTGCAGTATGGGGGATCAAACTCACAACCTCGTACCTGCCAGGCAGGCACTTAGGCCACTGAGCCAAACTCCCAGCCCTAGCAGCACAATTTATAACAGCCAAATCTTGGAATCAGTCCAAATGCTCATCAGCTGGTGGACAGATAAAGACGATGTGGGGTTTTTTATGCAATGGAGTACTACTCTGCCATAAAGAAGGATAAGCTGGACACATTTCTAGGTAAATAGATGCACCTTGAGACCATAATCTTCAATTAAATAAATTGGCCACACATGTATAAATACCACATTGTTTCTCTGGTGTGAGAAACCAAAAGTGGACCAAAATGTATAACAGGTATTATGAAGAAAACATTCAAATGGGAAAGGGAACAAGGGAAAGGGGAGGGGGAAAGAAGAAAAAAAGAGAGAAAAGAAAAAAAAGTGGAAACAAGACTTCTTTAAATAAGGAGGGGAGGAGACCTGGAAGGGAGGGTAGGGGAATGGGAAAAAAAATCCAATTATCTCACGCAAACGTACAAAATCCCTATGATGAATGTGATCACTATGTATACCTAAAATGTGCCAATAAAAACCATTTTCTCATGCTGGGTGTGGTGGTGCACATTTGTAATCCCAGCACTCAGGAGGCTGAGGCAGGAGGACTGCCTTGAGTTCAAGGCCAGCCTGGGCTACATAGTGAGTTCAAGGTCAGCTTAAACTGTAGGGAGACCCTGGCTCTAAAAGACAAAAAACAAACAAAAAACATTTTCTCTGAATAAAAATATATACATCAAACTCATTTAATGCTAACATCAACCTTGTATGATTGATTACTCTCACTCTACTGAGAAGGAAAGTGAGGTGTAAACAAGCCAAGTACTGCCACGAAGGTCACACCTAGATAATAACAGAGCAGAATTCAAATCTCAGGCAACCTGGTACCAAGGTTCATGGTTGTTTTGTTTTGTTTTGTTTTTGAGACAGGGTCTCACTGTGTATTCCCAGGCTGAGTTTGAACTTGCAATTCTCCTACCTCAGCCTCCCAGAGTGCTGTGATTACAGCCATGCACCACCATGCCTGGCCAGAATTTTTTCTTTTTTCTTTTCTTTCTTTCTGTTTGTTCCATTCATTCATTCATTCATTCATTCATTCATTCATTCATTTTGAGTCAGGATCTCCACATGCAGCTCAGGTTGGCCTTGAACCCACCCACTACGTAGCCCAGGCTGGCCTCAAACTTGAGGTAATCCTGCTGGCTCAGCCTCCACAGTGCTGGGATTACAGGCGTGCACCAGCACTCCTGGCCCTTCCATGTTCTTCTCATCACCGTACCACGAGTCATCCTTGGGCTTCCTCTGTAAGGCTTTTCATAAAGATCTCTTTTAACCTATACGACACAACCTTACTCCCACAATACAATTCAAGACCTGTATACCCCATCCAATGTTTTCTGGAATTTCCCAATAAAATCTCTAAATCAACCTATTATGATTTGTGTCTAGATGTCCCCCTAAAGCCTCATGTGGTCTTTGAGGGGTGGCCTTTCAGAGGTGGCTGAATCGAGGGTTTGTGACTGATTCACAGTCTAATGCTGGGATTAAGGGTGCTGAGATTAAGGGTCGGTGATTACTAAATCAGTCCACTGATTGGATTGGCACCACCCTAATCTCAGCAGTCCGGATAAGACAAAAGAGGCAGAAAGAGGCTTGTTTCTCCCTTTTGCTGTTGTTGACTTTGTTGTCTTCTGCCTCATGAACTGTTGCCCTCTGCCATGTGCTATCCTGCCTTGGAGCCAGCGGTTTATGGACTGAAACCTCTACAAAACTCCTTTAACTCTGGGTGTTGGGTATTTCTTCCCAACAATGAGAAAAGTGGCCAAGATACAACCTTTCTCCAAATACACTCCCAAGACAGTAATTTATGGACAGTGTGGCATTTTAAAAAAAAATGTATCTGCTTAGTTTTGATTAATGTTAATAGAGGGAAAAAAAGTGATGGTGAATTTGTTCACAATTCTTTCCTACTGGCATTAAATTGAACACTGCTTTAGGCCAAATGAAGACCTGAATGTTTCTTAGCATCCTAGTATCCAAGTCAGGAGATTTAAACTTGAATAATATTCAATTGTGCACGTCTATCTTTGCCACTTATCTAACATAGTTCAAACCATCAATACTTAACAAGCCCCAACTACTAAGTATTCTATGGACACTGTAGCAGTCAACAGATACGATTGCTTCTGCCTTCAGGAAAATTTCTAACACAGTTCTCAAATTAAGGTAGGATATAGTACTTAAGGCCTATCAATTCCTATGCCCACATCTGGAAGTGAGAAGAGCTATGTGGGTGGCAGTGTAGTAGTATTCCAACTGTGATTTTAAATGTGCATCCTTCTAATGACCAAAAATATTGGGTATCTTTCCATGTGTTCACTAGGTGTCTGTATGTTTTTGATCTGTTCAATTTTTTACCCATTATTATACTGGATATTTTGTCTCATCGCTTAGGAAGAGTGCTTTGTATATTCTGAATACAAAGTTGTTTTTTTTTTCTCCTCCTTTGGTACTGGGAATCAAACTCAGGAGCTTGTACTTGCCAGGCAGGTGCTGTACCACTGAGCTATATCCCTGGCCCTACAAAGTCTTTTATAGATACATATTTGATGCATATTTTCTCTCAGTCTTTTATCTTATCTATTCTCCAGAAGCTCAATTTGTCAGTTCTTTTAACGTTCATTTTTTATGTATGTATCATACTCAAGAAATCTTTTGTCTAGTCCAAAGTCACAATGACTTTTTCTCCTAAATTTTCTATTAGTTTTATAATTTTCATTCATACTTAGCTCTCAGTCCTTTTCAAGTTAATTTTTACGTATGGTGCAATGTCACTGTCAAAGGTCACTGTTTTGCATATCGATATGCAATTATTATAGCATGATTTGGTGAAAAACGAAGACCATTGGATTTTAATATAATTACACAGAAGTTCACTAATGAGATTTCAGATCCTACACTGCAACTAATCTTTTAGAAACCACACCTGCCTGAAAAGTATATGTATTAAAATAACTCTTTAAAAACTATGTATGATATTTCTCCAGCTGCCTGAAAAGTATACGTATTAAAATAACTCTTTTAAAACTATGTATGATATTCCTCATGTACTTCAAATACAACATCTACACTGACCCAGTGCAGAAGCAAATCCAGTTGTCCTTTATCAACCTAAATATCAGACTTGTAAAAATGTAATGCCATGCATGGCCAGGCATGGCGGCACACACCTGTAATCACAGCACTCTGGAGGATGAGGCAAGAGGACTGTCCCAGGTTTAAGGCCAGCCTGGGCTACAGAGTGAGTTCAAGCCCAGCCTGAACTACACAGCGAGACCCTGTCTCAAAAACTCCGAAGGAAAAAAAATATAATACAATGCCAGCTTTAGTTTTTTGAAAAGTTATTTTTAATACAAACAGTTGTTGCATTAACATAGCATAGGTTCATTAGTTACTTTTTAAATTAATAAATGTTTACATTTTTTACATTCTAATTTCAAATGCAGTGAATACCAATAATCTACACAAATAAAAGCACTTTAGGATAATTTTTTAAAGACTAAAAAGGGATCCTAAAGCCAAAACCTAACTGCCTTCACCTCTCTGTTCAATTACTCTCCCATTCTCTCTCTCTCCTCCCAGCCCCTCACACCCTGTAAAGGTTGATACATTGTGTCAATCTGAGAAATTTAGAAGTAAACCAAGGATGCTTACTTTGTAAACATCCTCATCCTGTGCAAGAGGAGGGCACACAGATTGTGAGTGCTACACCTGCCCTAAGGGTAAGGGTGGGGTAGGGGTGGGAGACATAGCCTGCTTACAATATAAGGGAGGAAAAGAGGCTTGTTCCCCCCACCCCATACACACACCCTTTTGCTCTTGTTGCTTTTGGTGTCTTCTGCTGCCTTGAAGTGTTGCCCCTGTGCCACCCCACCCTGCTTTGGAGCCAGCTGGTTATGGACTGAAACCTCCACAAACCATGAGCTAAATACAAACCGTGAGCTAAATACAAACCTTACCTTCCTTAATTTTGGGTGGCAGGTATTTTGTACCACCAACCAGAGAAAAGTAACCAAGACACACCCAGAGTATCTAAATTCAACTTCTTCATCGTCGTCTTTTTTTGGGGGGGCAGGTGGTACCAGGGATCGAACTCATAAGCTCCTGCTTGTCAGGTAGGCACTTGTGCTGCTGAGCTAAAACCCCAGCCCCTAAATCCAACTTCTTACAGCCAGATCGATGTACATCTGACCAAGTCAAACTCACATTCAGACCCTTTTGGTGACTTCCTATTCATGGCTCCCTAGCTTCTCTAGTCTTTTTTCACTTCATTCTCCCCCCTTTATTCTCTGAAATAACACCCTTGTTTTCTGTAGGACCCTCAAATACCTGACTTTAGGGGTCTTGGACAGGATCTTCTTTAGGCTTGAAATGTTCCCCTTCTTTGCTCTTCTCTCTAGTTATTTCCTACTCATCCTTTGGATCTTAAACACTAATTACCTGATCCTCCTTACCTCTGTCCTCAGGCTAGACCACGTCCTTCATTTTTTCTCTTTTTCATTCACTCATTCATTCATTCAGTACTGGGCCTCAGGCACTCTTAAGCAGGAGCTCTACCACTGAGCTGTACCCTCAGCCCAAATCCCTTATACATTCTTCCACCTCCCTGCACATTTCCTTCATAGAATTGATCAATTTGGGAGGTTACACTTTTGAGATTATGTGGCTTACAGTGAAAATAAACATAATAATTACATATGTAACTTTAATTTTGTATATATTTATTCAATAGTTCTCATTAGATTGTCAAAGAGGAGCTGGGTGGGGTGGTACATGCCTGTAATTTCAACACTTGATGGTGGGGGTGGGGTGGGGGTGAGGGGTGGAGCTGAGGCAGGAGCAAATTCAAACCCAGCCTGGGCAACTTAGAAAGATCCTATCTCACCAGGAGCGTGGCTCAGTGGCTTAAGGGTCTGTCTGGCAGGTGTGAGGTTGTGAGTTCAATCCCCAGTGCTGAAAAAAAAAAAAAAAAAAGAAAGAAAGAAAGAAAGAAAGAAAGAAAGAAAGAAAGAAAGATCCTATCTCAACGTAAAAATAGAAAGGGCTGGGATATAACTCAGTACAAAGGCCCCAGGTTCAATTCCTAGTACCAAACTCCTCTGTCCCAGAACGATGATTTGCAAAGGGGTGGTGACATGAATGTAGTGAAGAATTAATCTTCTCCAAAGAGAAATCCAGGAGCTGGGCATGGTGGCGCAAGCTTATAATCCTAGCACTTGGGGAGGCTGAGGCAGGCGGACTGTTGCAAGTTTGACACCAACCTGCGCTACAAAGTGAGCTCAAGGCCGGCCTGAACTGCATAGCAAGACTTTGTCTCAAAAAGACAAAAAAAAAAAAAAAAGCAGAAATCCAGTCACTGCCTGTGGAGGTCTCTAGGTACTTGGAACTCGTCTGACAGGTAGGATTGTCTCTTCCTATGACTTTAGCTACTGGACAAAGGTAATTTGTGTTGACAGCTTCTGAGCCACATTTCACCAGTTTTAACATCAGGAAGAAACAGACAGTAAAAGGTACAAATGTGACCCACAGCAGTGGCTGGAGACTGAAGGTCAGCCGTGTGGACAGAAAGGGATTGAGACCCAATAACAACTCTGGACACCACAGGCTTGGGCAAGTTCTGTTGCTGCAGTACCTGTGTGTGTGGCTGAGAAGGAGCAATGCCACTCCGAAAATGGGTATCTCCAGTATTTTACTATTAATTATTAAACCCTTTCCATCAAAGGTTGCATTTTTTAATTTTCTGCATGAAATTCAAATACATAACTTAGAAAAATTCAAGGAACGAGAATTTGAAAGAGAAAATTTGTACTATGTTCCACTGTTTGTGGAATTCCAAAAATGAAACACTAGGAATAAATGTAACTGTCAGCACTTAAATCCCTTATAACTAAGACTTAGTCATAATCACTCCAATATTTAATGCTTGCCTTTTAACTTCTTCTAAATATAATATGAACTATTTAGGTTAAAAACAAATAGAAGTGTCAGGTGTGGTGGCACACGCTTGTAATCCCAGCACTGGGGAAGATGAGGCAGGAAGACTGCCACAAGTCGAGGCTAGCCCGGGCTACATAGTGAGATCAAGGTCAGTTTGAACTACAGAGCAAGACTCTGTCTCAAAAAAAGAAAAAAGAGAAAAGAAAAAGGAAAAGAAAAAAAGAGAAAATCTGATATGGTTGTACATCACTACAACATGCTAAAACCAAATTCCAAATACCTGAGATGGATGGATAATACTTCTCTGGCAAGAAAACCATCCCACGAGCTGGGCGTGGTGGCACACGCCTTTAATCCCAGCACTCGGGAGGCTGAGGCAGGAGGATCATTGTGAGTTTGAGACCAGCCTGGGCTACAAAGTGAGTTCAAGGCCAGCCTGAACTGCATAGTGAGACCCTGTCTCAAAAAATAGGGCCAGGGGTTTAGTTCAGCGGCCTAAGCAGCTGTCTGGCAGGCACGAGGTTGAGAGTTTGATCCCCAGCACCAAAAAAAAAAAGAAAAGAAAACCATCGCACCATGGTACACAGTGAACTATAAGCAATGAGCACCACACTCTTTTTTGCATTTTCTTCTACAATTTTCCATTTTCTTCCTCTGTATTTTCTCTCACATCATGGAACTGACTGACTTCCTGGCCTATAAAAAAGGTTGAGGGAACTAAAATCTGTCAATCCATGAAAGACCAACTAACTGGACTGTCTCAGGTGAATACTCTACCCAATTGTCTGAAAGGCCTTTCTATTTTGGGGACAGAACCATTAATCAAGACACATAAAAAAGATAGCTCATATGTACACATATTGATACAGTAACCAAGAGACACTCTGAGCAAGGTAATTTATATTTTTAGTAGTCATTTAAAAAAAAAACAAGATGTTTAGGTATTGACTATAATTAATCACATTGGTTAGCTTTATGTCGTTCCAGAGCAAACATTACATAGTGAATTGCTATCCATTGAGATTCCTTTATAATTTACTATCATACTTCCACTTGATCTCAAAACCAACAGTCAAGTTGTACTGTGTCCAGCCTGACAAACCAATCATGATAAAAATGTCTTGAGTGGGTCAGTCAGATCTACATTAAAATTTATCATTAAAGGAATACTAACCAATATGAAATACAGGCAATATGAAGGAGAAAAGGTGTACATAAGCAAAGACTGGGAAGGAAGGAGGGACATCCTAACAAACTAGACACACATTCATACACCCCTACCTACCCACCTACCCATCTTCCCACCTACCCACGTGCACACGCACATGCACACACACACACCCGCAAATGATCCACAGAGACAGAGAAAGTACCTGGAAAGCTGTGAGTGTGCCAGTCCCTGGGTTATACAGGCATCGCAGTGAAGGCATGCTGTCCGCCAGGCTGGAGCAGCCCAGCCACAGAGACCTGGGCATAGAGCACTGCAGAGAGAGGACAACTATGAGATGGGACAGTATGAGACGGATGGCACAGATTACAGGAATTTTCAAAGCTTGACTGAATGCAACATTCCATTTGCAGCTGGCCTTTATGACTGAAACATTCTCAAGAAACATACTATTCACTGGTTCTAACCCCAGAAAGAAATTTAAAAGGGCACTAGTAGCCAAAAAGCAAAAGGGGGGAAAAAAGTAAGTTACAGGTCAAAAACACCAAATATTTCTTAAAATTGTCCCTATTCTATTATGTATGAATCTAAAGGAAATCTACTTCTTAATCCAACTGATTATTTTCTTTATGGGCCTCAATTCATTGCCCATAAATTAATCACAAGGTGAAATAGTCTATGAAAGAAGAATACTAGCCGGGGTTTTAGCTCAGTGGTGTAAGCACCTGCCTGGCAGGTGCAAGGTTGTGAATTCGATCCTTGGTACAAAAAAAAACAAAAAAGGAGAAGAAGAAGAATACTTGGTGGTAGCATTACAATTCAGGACTGGTAAATTAGTAAGCAAAACAAAAGGTAAAGTAAGGTATTATTAAAAGAAAAAGAAAAAAAAATCCCTATAGCTTCTGATAACAGCTAACTAGGCACAGTTTGTATATGCCCTATTTACCTTGTTAATCTGATGTTTATCAATAAAGATGTATGCACTAGTTACCATAGCAACAAACTCTTCATCTTTCCAGATGCACTAAAGTGGGTGGGACGAGAGACCGTTCAAATAGAAGGGGAAACAAAACCAAGTCAGAGAGTGGGAAGTGGGGAGAGGGAGGGACGGAGAGGAGGGCTGAGGAAACTGCTGGTATTAAAAACCTAAGGAGAAAAGCATCTCTGCATGTAAATACTGGATTAGTCCGTGGCCAAAACTGGGGTAAATTACCATTTCTCATAACACTAAGTAGACAGCATTAGTACTACTGCCTTAAGAGTTTATAAGACGTCATACTTTGTAGAACATCATTTACATTCCTCAAGAGTTTTGTTTTTCTGCATTGTATCCCACCCCGTTTTTATCTGTGTATATCTGCAATGCATAGAGACATCCTCACGTGGGGACTGGTACACACATACATATACTCCATTCTGATCCTCTCTACTTTCCCTCCCCTCACTTCTTCTCAGCCCCAGCCCCCTTTCACATCTCTGTATAGTCTAGCTCACTTTTTCCTAGTCTTCTTTCATTTGTTTGGCCTTCTGAGACAGGCTGACCTTGAACTATGTATGTAGCTCAGGCCTTGGACTCACAGTGATCCTCCTGCCTCAACCTCCCGAGTGCTGGGATTACAAGTGCATGCCACCACGCCCAGCTTCCTATAATCATTTATTTTGCTTGTTAAATTATTTATACTTTGGTTTCTCACATAAAAGAAAGTATGCAACCTTTTGTGTTCAATTTTTATTTCACTTAGCATCATGGTCTTCACATGTGTCCATTTTCCCACAAATGACTCAGAAGTATCCTTCTTTATGGATGAGTAGTACTTCACCATATATTTATGTGATATGTATGTATCACATTTTTCTTCGTCCATTCATTTGCTGATGGGCAGGTAGGCCACTCCTAAGGTGTGGCTGTTGTTGGGTGTGCGGCTATGCACAAGTGCACGCACTCACCACTGAAAGTTGTGCCTTCCACATCTTCTGGGAAGGTGTCCAGTGGAAGAATAGCTGGGGTGAACGGAATTTCTATTTTTAGTTTTTTGAGGAATCTCAAATGGACTTCCATAGTGGTGATACTACTTTATATTCCCACCAACAATGCAGAATGGAAAAGGGCTCCTTTTCCCTCACAACTTCACCAGCGTTTATTGCTTGAGTTCTTGATAACAGTCATTTTTTCTGTAATAAGATGGACTCTTAGTGTTACTTTGATTTGCAATTCCTCTAAGGGCCAAACATGCCGAACACTTTTTTCATGTACTTATTGGCCACGTGTCCTTCTCTTGAGAAGTATCTATTCATTTCAGTTGTGCATTTTTTGATTGAGTCTCTTCTTTTAGGGCGTGTACTTTTTAAAAGTTTTTAAATATATATATTCTAGATACTAATCCTGTGAGGAGTAGCTGGCAAAAGATTTTTCCTATTTCATAAATTGTCTCCTTTGCTGTGCAGAAGCCTTCTTTTCTTTTTTTCTTGGGGGGCGGGTACTGGGAATTGAACTTATGACCTCACACATGCCAGGCAGGCACTGTGCCATTGAGCTGTATCCCAGCGCTCAGAAGCTTTTTAACTTGACATCATCTCATTTATTGATTCTTGGTGTTATTTCTTGTGTAACTGGGATTCTGTTCAGAAAGTCCTTGCCTGTGCATATTTGTTCCAGAGTTTTACTTGTTGCCCTTTTTTTTTTTTAAGTACACAGTGAGAGATGGGGGTTTAAATTCATTTTTCGACAAAGGATAACTAATTTCCCCAGCACCATTTGTTAAAGAGGCTATCTTTTCTACATCATGTTTTTGGCTCCATTGTTGAAGATCAGGCAGCTGGAATCTGCCCTGCCAAAGTTTTGTCTATTAGCTGGACTGCTATTACAAATCTAACAGCAATTAAAATACTAAATATCTAAACATATTTAATAAATACATATTTTAATATAGTAGCCATTATATAGAACACCCAACGTTACATACAGATTTTGTAATAGTAAATATCATGGCCCTTTCACTTCTTTAGAAACACTCTAGTAGGACTGCATATCAGGAAGCAAGATACGCTGACACCATCTATAATAACTAAGAGGAAAATGGGCTGCAAATGACTCCAAAAGGTAATTTGATCTAGACCTTTGCTTTTAGGTCATTATCCTCATTTTATAGTTAACTGGTACCCAGGAGAAATTAACTATTTGTCAATGCTTATCAATTTACAAAGTAGAGAAGTAGGGACAAGAATCCAGGCCTACTGCTTCCTACTACAGAATTCCTCCTACTCCCTTTGTCCTTCCCTACTTCGTCATAAAGACATCAGACTTCAAAAGGGTACCTGCTAACAGCATTGCTAGAAAACATACTAAGCACACCCATGAGACCACTTTGTAGTATGACAGCACTGAACTTTGCTTTACTGCTTCCAATGTCTTCCTCACCTCAAGCTACAATTCATTTTACCAATAGCAGCTAAATAGGAAAAATAGTCATCATGTTCCTCTCACCAAAACGTATAGTGGTTCCCTGTGTCTACTGTAGGAATCCAAGCGCTGCACTGACTTGACCTCCCCACGGCCCCCATCAGCCCACCTCTGTCCTCTCCTGCTGGCCCCGGCACTCC
The DNA here is from genome assembly GCA_004363535.1 of Dasyprocta punctata. NCBI lineage: Eukaryota > Metazoa > Chordata > Mammalia > Rodentia > Dasyproctidae > Dasyprocta > Dasyprocta punctata. The sequence continues at coordinate 101,787 of RJWM01003424.1, forward strand.
AGGCAGTTAACTAACCTGACAGCGTTCAAATGTTCATTTTGGCCCTTACACTTTAAACTTGTCATTTCATTCTCCCTTTGACTGTGCCAATTTGCATCTACCATTTTTCTCTTTGTCTGCTTAGACCTACTTATCCTGCTTTCAGTCTCTTTCAGAGGTTTTGTTTTTTCGCTACCAGGCAAACTCATCACCTCGCGCTTGTCAGACAGGTGCTTGTGCCCCTGAGCTGAATCCCCAGCCTCTTTCAGAAGTTCTTACACTGGAAGAAGGCAACAGGGAAGTGGCGACGGGAAAGAAAGACTTAAAAAGCTTCCTATGCTGGGCCTGGTGGCACAGCCTGTGATCACAGCGACTCTGGAAGATGTAGCAGGAAGACAGTAAATTTGAGGCTGTCTGGGAAATTTAGTGAGATCCTGTCTCCAAACTAAATGAAAAAGGGCTGGGGATGTAGCTCAGTGGTAGAGTACTTGGAAGCACACGCAAGATCCTGGAATCAATCCTCGATAACCCACAAAAAAGGAAAGGTTAAAAAAAATGCCTTCCTTTTACTGCTCTCCACTGGAAGCATCGAGAATGGTTTGCTAAAATAATTTAAGTAAATGATAACAAAATTTTGTTAAGGGTAATGTTTTGAACATTTGTTTGATGAATAAATGTGGTAGGTACCATTCTAGGCACCAGAGATGGAACAATCTTCAAGGAACTCATATTCTCATAACAGTCTCTCCATCTTAAATCTTTCTATATTAAAAAATGTAATGTTAGCTGGGTATGGCGGTGCAGTCTTATAATCCCAGCACTCCAGAGGCTGAGGTAGGAGGATCATTGTGAGTTTGAGACCATCCTGGGCTACAAAGTGAGCCCAATGCCAGCCTGAACTGCATAGCGAGACCCTGTCTCAAAAAGACCAAAAAACAACAACAACGAAAAAAAAAAACATAATGTAGCTGGGTGTGGTAATGCATCCTCCAATCCCAGCTACTTGAGAAGCTGGGACAGGAAGACCATGAGCTTTGAGGCCAGTCTCTGCAAGTTAGTGAGAAGACCCCATCTCAAAAAACAATACAGAATGGAGATGTACCTCAGTGGCAGAGCACCTCCCTAGTATGAGAGCCCAAGTTCAATCCTCAGTACTAGAAAATAATAATAAAGATAAAATAAACCCAGAATGTCAAAAAAATTCATTTTTATGATTTACTAATTGTTATGCTGTTACTAAGAGACATGGTCCTTAATTTCTTTTTATGCTAAAGAGAAAAAAACAATGATACAAAATTTCAAAACAAGTTAATAGGATAATAATGGTCAATATAGCCAGACGTGGTGACGCACGCCTTTAATCCCAGCACTCGGGAGGCTGAGGTAGGCAGAGCGTTGTGAGTTCGAGGCTGGCTTGGGCTATAATGTGAGCACTAGGCCAGCCTGAGCTACATAGTACAACCCTGCCTCAAAAAACCAGGGCCGGAAGTTTGGCACAGTGGCTTAAGCGCCTGTCTGGCAGGTGCGAGGCTGTGAGTTCGATCCCCAGTGCCGCAAAAACAAATAAATAAATAAAATAAATAATGGTCAATACACTGTGTATTGTTATCTTCAAAGTAGTTGGTCAGATTACAAACTGTAAGCCTGAAAAACGGATCAAACAATATAAGTATAAATCTTTCTTTTCAATGAACTAACAGAAATTAATAGTATAACTATCTTAACTATCTTCTATATTTATACATATATATTTTTCCTTTTCCTTTCCTTCTTTTCTCCTTTCCCTCATTCCAGTTTCTCTTTTGAACAGTTTCTTCCATTTCACGGTATGTGTTGTACATACTGGATTTTTGTTTTGCTTTGTTTTGTTTTGTTTTTGTGGCACCAGGGATCAAACTCACAACCTCGAGCCTGCCAGACAGGTGCTTAAGCCACTGAGCCAAACTCCTGGCCCTAGTTTTTTGAGGCAGGGTCACACTGTGTAGTTCAGGCCACCCTTGCGCTCGCGTTGTAGCCCAAGCCGGCCTGGAACTCACAACGCTCCTCCTACCTCAGCCTCCAGAGTGCTGGGATTAAAGGCGTGCACCACCATGCCTGGCTCTACATATTGGGTCTTACTTACTCTTTCAATTTCTTACACTAGAGGGACAATACAGTGTTTACACATGTGCATCTGATTTATTTCATATGAGTATGATCTCAAGTTGAATTCTTTTACCTACAAAAGTCTCAAATTTATGACTGAGCAGTACTCCATTGTATAAAAGACCACATCTTTTTTTATACATTTAGGTTGTTTCCAAGATTTAGCTATTACAAATTGTGCTGCTATGAACAGGGGTGCACATACATCACTGTGGTATGATGTTTTTAATTCTTCTGGGAAAACAGCCAGAAGGGGAATAGCTGGGTTGAACAGTACCTCTAATCCTACTTTTTGAAGAATCTCCACACTGATTTCCACAGTGGTTGCACCAGTCTACACTCCCACCAACAGTGGAGAAGGGTTCCTTTTTTCCCACAGCCCCTCCAGCATTTGCTATTGATTGATTTCTTGATGACAGCCATTCTTTCTGGAGTTAAGAGTGTTGTTTTAATTTGCATCTCTCGAATGACCAACGATGTTGAACATTTTTACATGGTCATTTTTTAAGCAGTCAATTAAAGTTCAGTATATCATGGGGAGAAAAAGTCCCAGTCATTCCTGAAAGGAGGACTGAATTTAAGAAAAACAGAAAAGGTAGAAAAAATGACAGCAAACAAGAAGGAGAGCAGGAAAACACAGGAAAGGAAACAGGAAATGATGGAGGGGGCAGCTGCAGACAGCTTGTCGTCCCGCTTGCCTGCTCGCTTTGCTAAGCCACACTGGAGCAGCCCGGTGAGGTGAGGTGCGTCTGGAAGCCAGCCAGAAACCCTCAACTTACACCTGGGCTCTTTTTTTTTTTTTAAAACACACACACTTATTTGTATTTGTTACAAACAAGTGTTCCTCGATAAATTTTTATGGCATTCCTCTTGTGAATGATTTGTGCCTTCCACTTTTACTATGAATCTGTGTTATTTTTGCAGAGTGTTTGATGAATCATTATCTGAGTTTCCTTCCTAAACTGATTGTAATACTGTTCCTCATTCATGCATTCCTGTCTTCCATCAACTCCGCTAACTATGAATTTGAAAGAGCTTACCCCATCCCCTTAAACTAAAATTCCAAAATAAAATTATGATCAATAATGAACTGCATATACCCAGGGAAGCCACGAGATACACCAGTGTGAGCTCCAAAATAGCATTAACTTCCAAACACCACACAGAGGATGCATTCCTGATTATTACAAGACAACTGGTGTGGGCATGATAACTGCACTTGAGTACAGTGTGAGCTAAACATTACCATAAGATTTTATATATTATGGCTCAATTTAAAAACTAATTTTCAAATAGCTTTGTATTGTAACAATTAATCTTACCCATACTGGTAAATGCTACTTGAAATCTGTAAGGAAAAAAATGTAATTATGAAATAAACGGAGTAGGCTGTAACTTTTACTCTACTTCTTTCCCTTCTACTGTATCTTCACATATAGGAGCATTTTCTAATTGAAGCCGGTAGGGGGAGTCACAGGGAATCTGGGTCATGAGTCACAGAGTGTACAGGACTGCCCTTTGGGTTTTCATCCCCATAAGCAGTCTCTGTGTATTTCAGAACCATCTGTTCTGGAAGTTTCTAACACAAACAGAAGATCTTTTTTTCTGTCCTTCAACATTTAATAAATACCCTTTAAAATTTACCTTTGCCATTAAAATATCTGAAAAGCACATGGTTCGAGCTGTTCTTGTTTCTCCTTGCAAACTATGTGTAAATTTCTAAAAATTTCCCATAATTATTATTACCACTATTATTATTAGTGGTGATGCTGGGAATCAAACCGATAGCTTCCCACATATTCCACCACTGAGTATTACATTAAAGGGGGTATGTGTCTAAAATAAACTCCAGGCCAGCAACAATATTCTTACATTTAAACACTTAACTTCTATTAACTGTAAAAAAAAAAAAAAAAAAAAAAAAAAGTGTGAATGACCTACTCCTTAAATGGTTCTCCTATGCAATCTCAAAACCTAGAGTATAGTTAACAGATATGCCTCCACCTTGCAAAAAGCCAGCTGTGGATAATACATATTTGTGTCTTCAGCTCATTTTCTACCTAATCTACCCCAACTGGCTCTCCTATGCAAATCAAAGCAAGTTGAAAACTGTAATGTATTATCACTGAAGTTTTTTAACCCAATTAACCCTATGTTCACCAGCTTTTAAAAATATGTATCTAACACTGAAGTAGGGGGTCCTAACTAAGTCTCCGCTAACTGAAAACACTCAGGAAAAAGACAGAAGTGTGGTAATAAAGGGCCTCCATCAGGTTCAGTGGCACAGATGCACTTACACAGAGCAGGGAAGCCGCCTCCTCCCCCACCCTCAGCTGAGAGGCTGAAGGTCACAGAGACTCCTCACCACTGAGCCTACGGCAAAGGGCTGGCCTCGGCATTTACCACGAGAAGCAGAACGACGACGTTTCCTCAACTCAGGTCCCTGTTGGTTAACCTCTAGAAGTAATAGAAGCTATAATAATCAACAATAAAAAAGACTGCAGCATTGAGAGCCTATGTATCCTTAAGCCATGGAATAGAATTCCCTTTTCACCACTAGATCAACTTGAAAACTCAGGCTGCGAGAACTCCAGTATTCCACAGACTATGCAGTGCAGTCAGAATCCAGCTAGACAAACCCAACAATCAACTTTTAAGAATCTGGAGTTCTTAGTTCACTTCAAAAATGAAACCCACCAGTCACACAGGATCACATTTACCTTACTGCACAAAGTTTTGGCAAAACTAAGAATTCTAAAATCTGCACAGTGAAAAAAGAAAATAGAAACAGTAAAGTGACATCATTACAAAAAACAGGTTTCCCGTAATGTCCTTTGCATTTCAAAATGTTCAGGAAAGCTGTTGTGGCTTGTGTGTTGATGTCCCCCAAAGCCTCATGTACTCGGAGATAAGAGTTTTTTCAGAGGCAGCTGAATCTAGAGTGTGTGTTTGATTCATGGTGCAATGTTGGGATTAAAGGTGGGTGATGACTAAATCAGTCCACTTATTGGATTGGCACCGCCCTAATCTAAGCAGTTGGGACAAAATAAAAGGGCAGGAAGAGGCCTGTTTCCCCCTTCTTTGTGCTTGTTGCTTTTGTGTCTTCCGCCTGCCATGAACTGCCGGCCCCTGCCATGCGCCACTCTGCCTTGGAGTCCGCAGATTATGGACTGAAACCTCTAAAAACTGTGAGCTAAATAAAAACCTTTCCCCCTTTAACCTTGTGCAGTGGGTACACTGTCTCAGCAAAGAGAGAAAAGTAACTAAGCAGAAGCCATTATGGACTTTAGATGATAGAAACAACACATTTATCCACCAATCAAATAATGTGCTTATTTTTCAGGACCAGAGTAGAAACAGATCAAGCATAAAAGGAGAATTAAGGTTTATAAGGCAAAAACTGTTTGCCAACTGGACGAGATGGTATATGCCTATTTTCCCAGAACTGTGAAAGCTGAGGCAAGAGGATCACTAAGAGTTCAAGGCCAGCCTGAGCTACACAGTGTGAGCCCATCTCAAAAAACAAAAAGTTGTTTGCTAGACACTGTCCATACAAGATTATTTTCATTTAATCATTATAGCCTTGTCAAAGAATTGTTATCATTGTTTAACAAGACAGTAAAAAAAATTTAGAGGACTTGACTCAAGGGCAAACAGTAGAAATAAAGTCCCAGCGTGTGTTTCCAAAAACCATAGACTCACTACTACAAAGACTTGCTCTCAAGCAGTTCAGACTATTTAATTCTTGTTTGTCTGTATTTGTGGTGCTGGGAATCAACTCAGAACTGACACACCCAGCCAAATTTATACTCTTGCTTTAGGGAGATAATTTAACAAAAATTGTAACGACAAGGAAAAATACAGTAATACCGTGGTAGACAACAGCTGCTATAACATTACATTTTCTAATATTTGGAAAAGTTCAGGCACAAGCTTTAACTGTAGTGTAACAACTGTTACTGCATGTAAATTAATTACATACTTGCCTCTTCTCTAAGACTATTCTTCAGAGATACCTGCAATGTGTGGTCATTGTAGATGTTCTACAAGCATGTGTAGAGACAGTTCAGTGAAAACTATATATGAAAGAGACAGCCGGGCGTGGTGGCGCACGCCTTTAATCCCAGCACTCGGGAGGCTGAGGTAGGAGGAGCGTTGTGAGTTCGAGGCTGGCTTGGGCTACAACGCGAGCGCAAGGCCGGCCTGAGCTACATAGTGCGACCCTGCCTCAAAAAACTAGGGCCAGGGAGTTTGGCTCAGTGGCTTAAGCGCCTGCCCCAGCAGGCGTGAGGTTGTGAGTTCAATCCCCAGTACCGCAAAAAAAAAAAAAAAAAAAAAAAAAAAAAGAGAGAGAGACAAAAGCATTCTCTGTCTGCCAGACATGGTGGTGAACACCTGTAATCCCAGCACTCAGGAAGCTGAGGCAGGACTCTGTGAGGCTGAGGCCTGCATGGGCTATATAAACGCGTTCAAGGCCAACTGGAACTACATAATGAGACCCAGTCTCAAAAAATGAAGAGGAAAAAAAAGCATTGTTTGCCTATGGAATACTGATGATACTGATAAAATAATATTTATTGGCTGTTTTAACTGAGACTAGCTAGATGGGGAGGTATATGCTGGATAAAAACCTTATTGACATGTATAACCATCTAGTAAAGTAAAAGATGAGACTCAAAGAGGTTAAATGAATTGTTGATGAAACACATGAGCACCTAGCACGTGGCAAAGATCAAATTGAAAACTAGACATACTATCTAGGAAAGTATTACATTAAAATGGCACTATTATAAGTCAAGCATGGAGTTAACATGTTTTTTAAAATTACTTTATTTTACTTATTTACTAGTTTTTTTGAGCAGGTTCTCCCTATTCAGTCCAGGCTGGCCTCAAACTAGTGATCTTCCTGCTTCAGCCTGCCAGAGCACTGGGACATACTGTGGCACTCTGGGAGGCTGAGGCAGAAGGATTACCAAATTCAAGGGCAGCTGGGGATATAGCTCAGTGGCACAGCACCTTCCTGTCAAGAGCAAAGTCCTGAGTTTGCTTTCCAGTAGGGAAAAAAAAAAAGCTTCCACTTCTATCAAATCCAAGGGTAGCCAGGGCAATACAGCAACCTAGGGAGAGCCTATCTCAAAGGTTGCGGGGCAGGACAAAGATGCCGCAGGAATACTAGACTGAGAAACTACAGAAAGGAAAACCACATCAAACTAACAGCCCTGGAGAAAACAAGCCATCAAAAGAAGGATGAACAGGACTCCATGACTATAAGGAAAAGAGAAGGATGAGTCAGAAATAACTCTAAAAGCCAGGCGAGGTGGCGCACGCCTTTAATCCCAGCACTTGGGAGGCTGAGGTAGGCGGAGCGTTGTGAGTTCGAAGCCGGCTTGGGCTACAACAACGTGAGTGCAAGGCCGGTCTGAGCTACATAGTGCAACCCTGCCTCAAAAAACCAGGGCTGGGAGTTTGGCTCAGTGGCTTGAGCACCTGTTTGGCAGGTGCGAGGTTGTGAGTTCAATGACTGGTGCTGCAAAAAAAAAAAAAAAAAAAGAAATAACTCTAAAATGTCAAACTTAAATAACTACAATGGCAGTAAAAGAGACACTGGTAAACTAAACTAGTTCAGGTAAGGAGTACACAAGTGAGTAAAACTAATGGCATAAAAGCTTCGATATGCCTACCTCAGTCTCCCCAGTGCTGGGATTACAGATGTGTGCTACCACACTGGGCTAAAATGTGTATATATGGAAAAAAACACAGACGTGAGAAAATTCTAGGAAAAGGTCTAAACTATGTCAAGCTATAACATCTTTCAATTTAGGAATCAGTACTCTAAAATATTGGAGTTCATGAAAATGTAAAGGTAATTATGCAGTTTTCGCTTTTCTATGTATTTTAGAAGAACTTACTATTAAATAGTTGGAATACTCATGTAGTTTGAGTACTTCTTATCTAACATGTATGAGACAAGTGTTATGACATCTGACATGAATCTACATATGGAATATGTTAAGGGTGGGTTCCCAAAGTGTAGATATGAAGTCCCCAGAGGCTTGAGACACACCCTGCACACACAGCCTGACGGTAACTATACCGCATTTTTAGCGTGCCTCCGTCTGATTTCTACCCATCATGTGAGGCCAGGGTAACACTGGTGACACCATGTTGATGCTCAAAACGTTTTGAATTTGTGGCATTTGGGATTTCAGGTTTTCAGGTTAGGAATGCTCAATTTATAGTAACTATTCACACTGTTTAAGGTTTGTTGTTGTATCTTTTGCAGTACTGGGAATGAACCCAGGACCTTTGCACTGACCCACAAACCCAGCCTCCCCCTTTATTTTTTATTTTGAGAAAGGAAATCACTAAATTGCCCAGGCTGAGCTTGAACTTGTTATCTTCCTGTCCCAAGTCTCCCTGAGTGCTGGGATTACAAGTCTGTGCCACTAGGTCCAGCTTATTCAAAGTTTAAATATAGCAAAATATATGCATGCAGTCTTTTATGTATTGTTTTTTAAAGGGGCTTTTTTTTTTTTTTTTTTTTTTTTTTTTTTTTTTTTTTTTTTTTTTTTTTTTTTTTTTTTTTTTTTTTTTTTTTTTTTTTTTTTTTTTTTTTTACTATTTCTTTGTTGGTACCAGGAATTGAAATCAGGGCTTTGTGCTTGCCAGGCAAGCACTGCGGCATGTAGCCTTTTAATATGACAGTCTTTTAAATCCCCCCAAGTCAGGCATGATGGTGCATGCTTGTAATCCCAGTACTCAGGAGGCTGAGGCAGGAGGACTGTTTCAAGTTCAAGGCCAGCCTGAACTACATATAAAGACTCCGTCTCCAAAAAAAATCCTCCCAAAATGAAGAATGAATTTATGTTCTCTGTTATAGACTATTAAATTTGTGGTAATAGTATGATAAACCACTGAATAAAATAGAAACTCATAACTCCAGTAATGATATAAAAAATCAATTGGAAAGTTTGATGCGAACAGGATATTTACAGTCTCAAAATACCTTCCACAAAATGAAAAAGCTCCTAGCTAATATCTTAATCAAGTGATCAACATTAGTATCTCCATTACTGGGGCAAATTAAAACCCTGTTCACCTGATAACACACAGGAAGAATACAGGATCATCTCTGATACTCCTGTCAAAGGCACATAAACCTCGACTGAATCATCAGAAAATATCAGAACAATTCAAACTCAAACACGTTCTCCAGAGGCTGCAGATGTAGCCCAGCGGTACAGCATGTGTTTCAGACAAGCCAGGCCAGAGGTATGATCCCAGGATCAAATTTTTTTAAAAAAATCTACAAACTATGTAGCTTGCAAACCTTAAAGACATCAGTGTCATGAAAGTTCAAGGAAAGACTGAAGAACTGCCTCAGACTGAAGGAGAATAAAGACAGAACAACTAAACGTCAAATGTGATACTGGACTAGACCTTTTCACAAGGGTCATCACAGATGACCTTAAGAACATTATGCTGAGTGAAGTACACCGGTCATGAGGAGATAAATACTATGTGACTTCAGTTACCTAAAGTAGTCAAATTCAGAAAGCAGAATCGTAGAAAGAAGCAGAGGATGGAGGGTTGTTGGTTAATGCATATGGAGTTTAGTTGTGGAAAAGGGAAAGGTTGTGGAGACTAGTCGCAGGATTGTGTCAGTGTAGCTAAACTAATGAACTGTACACATAAGAAAGGTTAAGAGGGTAAATTTTATGCTGTGTATATATTAACACAACTTTTCAAGGGTGAAAAACAGCGCCTAAAGTGGTGATAAGTATCAGAATTAAGACAGGCTGTCAAATAATCATGTTTAAAATATTCAAGAAAATTAATTAGAAAAAAGTAAAGAGTTGGACCAAAAAACTGGTACAACTACATACTATATACTTCAAAATAAACTTTGAAAAATTTATAAAAGTTGAAATTAAGAGTTCATTAGATTGGTTTAGGAGATGACTAAATATAGAGCAAGTGAGGAATCCGTAGAAAATCACCTAATGGCTAATCTTTGAGTCTCCCTGGGTATGGGCCAGGGTGAGGGGAGGAGGGGACGGGAAGGGAGGGAGAAAAGGAAAGATCATTGTGTCGAACCAAAGGTAAATGAAAAATAATGAAAAGAATGTAAAACATATAAATGACAGTGGAAAGTGAACATGTGTTTGGATTCCCACAGTGCAAAATCTGAATGGCACTAAAGCACTCCTGAGATAAGAGGCAGCAGAGAGATCGGCCTCTGAAGGAAGGGGATCAACAGGTGGAGGCAAGGGGAAGAGAAGAGAGGGACAAGATGAGAAAAGAACTGGGATGTGCATGTGTGACCTACACAAGGAAGTGAAACACTATGCACTGTAAACATGAACAACAGAAAGAAAAAATAAAGAGAATCATGGGATGGGGAGGGCCAGGTGTGGTGTTATACACCTGCAATCCCAGCACTCAGGAGACTGAGGCAGGAGGATTCCTGTCAGTTCGAGGCCAGCCTGGGCTACAAAATGAGTTAATGAATTCAAGATGAGCCTGAACTGCATAGTGAGACCCTGTTAAAAAAAAGGTGGGCGGGGGGGGGGGCAGATAGGGAAAGAGGAAAGGAAAGGGGATGGAAAATAAAAGAATTAAGATGTGTTACATATCTGTGCCAACATCCCACAAGTAACATAAACATTATGCACTACACATGAACTAATAAAACTTTAAAAAGAGATACTGAAAAAAACTTTTTAAATGATGACAGTCATCACACCATGGACTTAAAAATCTCTACAAACCTTTTCTATGCTTTAGAGAACTATTGTTCTCTAAATTTAGATCAGCTTCTAACATTTTATCTACTGTACTTTCAATGCTATAGATTATTTCCAGGAGACTTTCAATGGTTTTTTTGCCTTTGATATGAAACGTTTTCACTAGGACATCTTCATCTTTTTCATCATAACCACTTTCTACATTTATGCTAATAAATTCATATTGTGCATGGTGATGTCCACCTGTAATCCCAACACTTGGGAGGCTGAGGTAGAAAGACCACCTTAAGGTAGAGGCCAGCCTAGGCAACAGAGTAAGTTTAAAACCACCCTAGACTATACAACAAGATCCTGTCTCAAAAAATGTCATTAATTAATTAATTAGCCTTTGGTAAGTCCTCTGGGTGCATACCTAGAAGTCTTTCAAGTTAACTAAAGTCTGCTGTGTCTTCCTTATCTGTATTTACTTTTCACTCAAATATCAATTAAAGTGTTATTATTGT
>RJWM01003425.1:0-21382 GCA_004363535.1 Dasyprocta punctata
GTTTTTAGGCACCTTGGGCTTTTTCTTGCTGTCGAGACACATAGGTTGTGCTCTTGTTCTGGCCTGGAGGCCCCGCTGTTGTTGGGAATTTGAGCAACTGTGCGGTATAAACTTTTGATGTATAAAGCGTGTGTGTAGGTGATGGAAAAACTGGGTTGGCTTGGGCACACTAGAGCCGTGTCTCACTTTTCCTGAATCATGTCCTGTCTTTTGGCCTGGGCTGAGTGCTGTAGTGCTGCCGATGGGGCAGCCACTGAAAGGTTTGGTAGGCCCCAGGGGAATTTGCTGCTCAGCACACAGGAGGCAGGGCTGTAGACCCGCCTCACAAGCCAGGCCAGGCCCCCTCAGGGGAAGTTCTCTGTGTCTTACACCATTTATATGTATTTTTAAAGGCAAAATTTTGCAAGCCAGGCGTGGTGGCGCACGCCTTTAATCCCAGCACTCGGGAGGTTGAGGTAGGTGGAGCGTTGTGAGTTCGAGGCTGGCCTGGGCTACAACGCGAGCGCAAGGCCAGCCTGAGCTGCATAGTGCGACCCTGCCTCAAAAAACCAGGGCCGGGAGTTTGGCTCAGCAGCTTAAGTGCCTGTCTGACAGGTGCGAGGCTGTGAGTTCAATCCCCGGTGCCGCAAAAAAAAAAAATAAATAAATAAAAATAAAAAAAAATAAAGGCAAAATTTTGAAATGGTTTTAGACCCTGATGACTAGAAATCAAATTTTGGGATGTCTCTCTGACCCATTGGAGGAAGTCTCCTCCACACCCTTGCCTACTAAATTGATCACAAATCTGTAACTCAAAAGCAAATCAATTTGCATGTGGCAGTAAAGATAGGCTTTGTATCTCTCCAGGTTAAATCAATTTAGCACTTTTAAAAGGTTGAGAAACATTGCTCACACCTGTAGACCTGTAGTTGTCAGATCCAGAGGCCATACCATAGGCCAATGGCGCTAAGTAATAATTGAAGCATTTGTTTTTGTATCTAAAAGCCCTTTAAATACCCTTTTTTTCTTTAATTATCAATTTTACCTAAGGGTGACCCTGCTTAATCTGTTGAATCCAATAAGTATCAGAAGATCTAAAACCCTTAGATACCCTTTATTTATAGATTTTCTAATTTTTGTCAAGGGAAGAACCAATTAAGCAATATAAGAATCTGCGGAGATTTGAACTCTGTTTTGAGTAGATTGCACCATAACCTTAATTTCCCCTTGCAGCTGAAACAAGCAACATTGTTTCTTTTTTTCTTTTTTTTTTTTGACACTGGGGATCAAACTCACAACCTCGCGCCTGCCAGACAGGCGCTTACACCACTGAGCCAAACTCCCAGCCATCAAGCGGCTGCATTGATTTGTGTAAAAAGGCCAGGATCATATTGTATTTGAGCTTCCTTTGTATTAAAATCTCCAGTTCCCGCTAGCATGGGAAGGGTCCAAGGGTTTTGCCTAGCAGCATTGTCTCTAGCTATGATTTTACATTGGTCTAGAAATTTAGATTTCCAAAGTAAATAATTGCCCCCAGAAAGAATGGCTTTGGCTAAGTCTTTCCATTCATTGGGAATGATCCAGCCTTGAGTCATAGAATCTAAAACAGCAATGGTGAAAGTGGCGGTGGGGCCATACTGAATGACTGCCGTTTTTAATTTTTTTAAGGCAGTTATGGTGAATGGCGTATGAGTCCGGACCACCTGCGGGGCCACCGGCGGGGCAGCGCCATCTTGCACGGCGCCATGTTGTGGGGGCAAAGCTGCTTCCGTCACTGGGAACGCCATTCTAAGGGCACCACGCGGCGGACCTGAAGCAGGCTCCATTACAGAGGCCGAATTAGAGGGACCTATTGAAGTTGAAAAAGGAGCCTCTGCTTTTCCCAAAACTGTTTTTTAAGAAAGCAAAAAGGACCTAAATAAACGTAGAGTTACATTAATTGCGAATCTGAAACAACTACCCCTGAAGTAAATAATTTTGAAAAACAACGGCACATAAGAATCTACACTACCAGATACCAAGACTCGCTACAAAATCATAGTGAGGCCATATGCTGGAGTCAGTCAATTATCAGTTCATGAAAGCCAAATGTTGAATTTTTAGGTTAGTTGTTGTCCCAAGCTTATGATTATTAAGACCCTGTCTAGTCTAAATTTATTACAAAAATGTAAATACTAGAATGAAGCACACCAACAGTTCCACTGATTTTTTAGAATATATTTGCCCGTATCTAACACTTGGCAAAAGCGATACATTTCTTTCACTTTGGTTTTTCCTAAACCAATTTTCCCTTGAAGTCTCTTAAGCTTTGTTGTCTCAGGCTTCTCTCAAGCCAAAGTCTTTAGCTTCTTCTTTCTTTCTTTCTTTCTTTTTTTCTTTCTTTTTTCTTTCTTTTTTATCCTTAGTTGTAACCTTTATTCCTCTCACCCTGAGGGCATCACTGAGCCCTGGCACGAACATTTATGTTCACTTAGCACTTGCCCCATAATTAGGAGAAGGGAAGTGGATGCCGTCTTACCGTGATTCTGGCGAGCGTAAGGTGGCCATTCGCGCGGATCACGCGAGAGCTATCAGTCTAGCCTCGCTGAGGGAGAAGTCGACCCGGGTCCTCTTTATCTTTCACCGACGGTCTCTCATGTGATCCCTCGTGCCTCGAGCCCGATGTTGGGCACCACTTGAACCTGCCTGCAGGTCCTAAAAGAAATGGGGGTCTCGAGGAGAGGGCATGGAGATGGGGGAGGGCAAGGCTGAGGAGAGAGAAAGGAAAACAAGACGAGTATCCGATCAAGTCTTCGGTTATTGCGGAAATGTTCAAGGTTTATATAGAAACGGGAGTGGAAGCTGTCATCGTATGGGGGCGTGGACAGGTCGTCGTCATTTCCCGGCGGGACAGGGGAGGATCATGGGAAATGTAGGCTGACGCACCGGCTGCCCACAGGCGAGAGAGGCGGGGTGGCAGCTGTGAAGCTTTACCGCTCTCTACAGCTATTGATCTTGTTTAATAAGGATAAGAATTTTATATAATCCAAAAGTATCTAACCTCAAAATATTTACAGTTAACGATAACAAAGAAATTTCACAGCAACCATCTTAATCATATGACTACTCAAATGATGAAAGTGAACTTCACCTGTAATAAGAAAAATGTTGACCATTCAATTAATTGGTATAAGAAACAAGCCCTAAGATTATAATGTTGAAAAAAAAAAGATTATAATGTTGACCAAAAACTGCAAAATCTGTATCTAAGAATGAGGAAATATTGGGTAAACCCAAGTGAAGGGACACATTACAAAAAGCAGCAGACCTTTGCATTACAAACTCATTCACAAGGGCTGGTTGTAACTCACACTGGTTGTAAGTCAAGTCTATTTTTTCCATAAGAAATGTTGGCTTATTCTATTTTTATTTTTTATTTTTTTGGTGCCAGGAATAGACTCACAAGAAATAATGGAAATACCCATAATGCATTCCAAACTTCCCAAAGAACTGTTTAATTAAACTTTTCATAATAAAAAGGATTGTATAATGTGCATAATTTACCAGAAACATCAATAGTTTTCCTTGTGTATTGGCAAAAGTTATAAAATGTGCCTGGTTTACCAGAAACAACAACTTCATACTGTACTCACCATACAAGTTGACCATCTTTGGCTTGCAGGAAGGGAAGATGAACTGGAGGAGGGTGGCTATTGTTTGGAAGCAGAGTTCCCTTTCATAGGAATGTCAGGAATCTGGCTTTCTGCTGCCCTTTCTCTCCTTGGGAGAGTCTGTAGCCCAGTAGGACCTTCGTCTGGCTCACTAGGTCTCAGCCTTTTCAGAACTGAAAACTTGTCTATGGTTGACTGTTTCCGTCTTTTCTTTAACACTGTTCTGTAGTATGGCATTGTCATTAAGCAAGTGAATGCAATGATTGGCTTTTTCTCTGTCTGGCGGGGGGAGGTTCTCTACAAATGTTTGTAGCTCTGTCCATTTTTTCAGAATTTCCTTTATTTCAGAGATGAGCTTTGCTTCACTGATTGTTGATATCCTCCTCCTCTGCAGAAAGCTCCTCAGCTTTCATTCTGTGTTGCTCAGCCAGAAGTTGATGGAGATTCTCTGGAGACAGTTCCTCTGAGTGTCCCTCCTCCAGTCCCTCAACATCACCACTGTCACTCTACACAGCCTTCAAAGTCTCTCTCCTGTACACTTTTAGGCCACACTTTCTTCCAGGCAGATCTCTGGTTCCTTAGAGAGACATTGGCCCAGGATTTCTCAATTAACCCCACACAGGAAAATATGCTGTAATGTTCCTTCCAGAATTCTTTCAGGGTTCAATCTGCATCTGAGACCATCTGGAAGCACTTCAGGAAGAATTCCTTTGTGTATACCTTCTTAAAGTTAGCTATAACCTGCTGGTCCATAGGATGCAGTAGAGCAGCTGTATCAGTGGGAAGAACTTGCCTGAGAGCCACGGGAATTCTTCAGTCAGCTCTTGTTCCAAGTCTCATGGGCGAGCAGGAGCATTGTTCATGATCAGGAGAGCCTTGAATGATAAACCTTCGTCCTCTAGATATTTCTCAACAGTAGGCCAGAAAACCTCCCTGATCCACTCAACTAAACATACTCTTGTTACCCAGGCTTTTACATTACATCAGCACATGACTCCTAGCCTATTCGTGACTTAATATTTTCTGAACACTCTAGGATTCTCAGAGTGATAAACCAAGAGAGGCTTTATCTTGAAGTCACCACATGCATTGGTACATAGCAGTAAACTTAGCCTGTTCTTCATGGGCTTGTGGCTTTGCATTTTCTTCTCTTCCTGGGTAATGTATGTTTTCCTGGGCATTTTCTTCCTCAAAAAAGCCAGTTTCATCACAGTTGAAAACTTGATGAGAACAAAGTCATTTCTCTGTGTCATCATTTCAGTGTGGTGTATGTAATTTTCAGCAGCCCTTTTATTACAATGGCTGCTTCACCATGCCTAGCTACATTATGAACCACAGTTCTCCCTTTAAAATTGTAAAACTACCCCTTACTGGCATGATATGTTTCAATATTATCACTCATTGATAGATTATCTTTTACGAGATCTGCATTTATAGCCCTAGCTTTTTCACAAATTATAGACTCAGATAGGCTATAATCTGCCATCTGTCTTAATACTGGTGATCATGACTTACTAATTTGATTAACAACTTTAGCAACACTAACTTCCTTACACAAATCTTTTCTTTGTAAGATTGTTGAGTTGGGGATTTCAATATGTTGTGCATACTAGCAAGATCGATCACACGAAGGCCACTCTCACATTTCTCCACAATTTCCTTCTTCTTTTCAGTTGAAATTGCTTTCTTTACCTTCCCTTCTTTTCTAAGCTTCTTTTCTAGCTGTTTGGGGGCCATTTTGATAGCAGTAATCATAGTGATTATATGAAGCACTGAACAAAATGTTGTCCACAAACACACGCATCTGGACTCAGATTGACACTTACATAGGCTTTTTTGGCATCATGAGTCTTTGTTTATAACTGCACAAGTGGCCAGCATTCCGGTTGTAACTCAAGACTTTGGTCATAAGTTAAACCTAAAATTCCGATAGTAACCCACATTGTTTGTATGTGAGGCCGGTTGTAACTCAAAGGTCCTCTGTGTTTAAAAGTTTCAAGGGAAGTAATCCAAGGAAAATGAGGAATTATCTGTTCTAAAGTGCAAAAAACTACAAAGATGTGACAACTAGGTGAAACTCATGACAATGAGACTGCTTTTCAGATATCAGCCAGATAAAAGGCAAAGATTGAATGAAATTTCTGGACAACTAATATTCAAGCATGCCTTGAACA
Source organism: Dasyprocta punctata (assembly GCA_004363535.1). Classification (NCBI taxonomy): domain Eukaryota; kingdom Metazoa; phylum Chordata; class Mammalia; order Rodentia; family Dasyproctidae; genus Dasyprocta; species Dasyprocta punctata. Next base: position 5,804 of record RJWM01003425.1, read on the forward strand.
AGTCTTGTAATTTCCGGCAACTTGGATATTTCACAATGTCAAAAAAAAAAAGAAAATTTAAAAATAGCAACACTATTTCTCACATAGTCTCCAGAAGTTAGTCCAGAGGCAGAAACTGAACGGTGCCAAAATAATATTTAGAAAGACATTGTGTATGGGACATGCATATAGGGAAAAGTGGGAGACTCGTATTTTTTCTGTTGATTTTTTATTATTTTATTTTTATTATGTGACATCTAACTTCTGGGTAAAAATCAAAATGAATTGAAAGAGTATAGCCAAACAGATTTTTTTCACCCATGTTTGTAAAAGTACTATTCACAATAACCAACTTGCGAAATCACTTGAGGGGTTCTATGTATGGATAAATGGATACATAAAATACAACTTTATTAGTACATGTTTGCAGAACAAAGGGATCATATTCCTTGCGGGGAGTTGGTACATGTACATAACGCATAACGCATCTTATTTCTTTTTTGCATCTCTTTCCCTTATCCTAACTTTCTTGGCTGATCTCCTTCCCATTTGCAAAAACTCTATCTCCCTCTTTCCCATTGGCTATCTTTCATTTTGATCTTTATTTATATTTGTGGTTTGTCATATAAGAGAAATCATATAATATTTAAGGTTGTGTGTAAGATTTATTTTACTTAATATTATGGCCTCAAGTTCCTTCTATTTTTCTACAAATGTCTCAAGTTTATTCTTTTTAGTTTATAAATAACACATTTTCTTTGTACATAACACATGTTAATTCTTTTTATATTCCCTTTCCCTACCCGCATCTTTTGTTTCTCTTCCCATTTCAAACGATGTGTTTTCCTTTAACCCTTTATCCTATTGTCTATCTTTTATTTTACTCTTTAATATATTTATAACTTGGGTATCTCATGTGAGAGAAGCCATGCAATATTTAAGCTTATGCACTTGATTAATTTCACTTAACCTTATAGTTTCAAGGTGCATCTGTTTTCCTACAAATGACTCAAATTTATCTTTCTTTATGGCAGAGTAGTATTCCATTATATATAAATCACACATTTTCTTTATCCACTCATCTGTTGATGGGCATATAGGCCAGTTCCAAGAGTTAACTATTATGAAATAGGCTGTTGTAAACATAGGAATGCATGCATCACTGTACTATGATGTCTTTAATTCTTTCAGGAAGATACCTAGAAGAGGAAAAGCTGCAGTCAAAGAATTTCTAGTTTTAGAAACTTCATAGTGATTTCAATAGTGGTTATACAAGCTTACATTCCCATGAACAATGCAGGAAGATCCCTTTTTCCTCACAATCTCACCAGCATTTGCTGTTGTTTGATTCCTTTATGATGGCTATTCTTTCTGGAGTAAGACAGAATCTTAATGTTGTCTTAATTTACATTTTAGTAGCCAGAGATTTTGCTACTTTTTCATGTTTTTATTGGCCATTTGTACTTCAGAGATGTATCTATTCATTTTGGTTGACATACAAAACAAAAGACTGAATCAAAAATAGATAATTTTATTCAGCCCAAAAAAGGAAAGACATTTTGATATGTGCTACACAGTGAATGCATCAGGTAACATTTTGTGAAATGAAATATGTTCATCAGAAAAAGACAAATTATTTGTCTCCATTCATATGAGATACATTAAGTAGTCAAATTAATTAAAACAGACAGTAAAAGGATGGTTCAAAGGGATAGGTGGATAAAGGAATGAGTTTGTTACTCAAAGGGTACAGAATTTCAGACTGAAAACATGAAAAGTGTTCTGGAAATTAATGGCGGTAAAGGTTAAACACTATGAATGTAATTATTGCTACTAAAGTACACACTTGAAATATCCCTTCAACTGTAAGAAGCAAAATTTTAAACTATTTCAAACTGTTTTTAAAATATAGCATATCAGGACATTTGAGTTCCAGCTAAAATGCAACTATAATGAAAATTGATAATTGTCACATACCTAGGTCAAAAAAAAAGCACATATAAAATCGGTGATCTAAGTTTTCAATTTTAGAATCTAGGAAAAGACTGAATCAAACTCAAATAAGTAGTGAGAAGGAAACAGGAAAAGATCAAATACCCATCCATTATTAAACTTAAAAAACAATATGAAGATATTTGTAATACATTTTTGGTTAAATGTTGTTTCTTGACTTATGAGTACATTTTTTAAAACCCCAGTGAAACTAAAAATGAAGAGAACAGACGTAAGCCTTCAAAGTTCAAAATAAATAGGTCTTATAGACACTAAAGGTTTAATAGCTCTATGCTGAATAAAGAATGACGTTCTTCAAATGAATTTAAAACAAAAAATGTTCACAGTCTAACACTTGCTTTTGTTTTATTAAAAATGATTTCTAAAACATGATTGTATTCATTCATATATTCATGTCAACTATAGTTATTTTCACACTACAGCAGTAGAATTTAGTTCTTAAGATTGCATCACCCAAGAGCCTAGAATATCTGAAATATTCACCATCAATCACTTTAAAGAAAAAAGTTCACCATACTCCTGATCCACAAAAATCTATGGCTACACCAGGTGTGGTGGCACAAGCCTTTAATGCCAGCACTTGCTAGGCTGAGGTAGGCGAAGTGTTGTGAGTTCAAGGCCGGCTTGGGCTACAACATGAGTGCAAGGCCGGCCTGAACTACATAGTTCAACCCACCTCGAAAAAATAGGGCCAGGAGTTTGACCCAGTGGCTTAAGCACCTGCCTGGTAGATGCGAGTTTGAGAATTCGATCAAAAAAAAAATCTATGGCTAGCTAAAAAAATGGTTATATGTTAGACGATTAGCCTGAGATCAGTGCCAAAGTGAAGAAGCCTGTTTCATTACTTTTCTTTAACACAGTAGCAGAAATTGTCTGGGTGATAAGGCAAGAAAAATAAACTACTAATTGTGATTACAAAGGAAGAAATAAAACCAACATTATTTGAATGACATGATTTTCTGTGTCAACTACTAGAGTAAGTGAATTGAGCAATCTGTCAATGTACAAAAAGCAATAGCATTTCCCTATAATATCAAAGCACAATGAAAAAGGGAAATGTGAAAATCCACTTTCAGTGACAATAAAACACAAGTTATTCATGGTAAAGTGAATAAAAAAAACATAGATCCACTATGAAACATTGCAGAGTCATTGTATTAGACTTAAAAAGATGGATAGTTACAATGTGATCATGCACGGGGAAACTCAAAATGAAAAGAGGTCGATTCTTCTTAAATTTATTGATTTATTCATACAAGCTCCTACAGCTCCTACAGAAAAAAAGAAAAAAATGTAATACCTAATATAAAAGTTTTATAAAAATCAGCAAGTTGAATCTGGAATAAATATTACAATGAGAGGTATCTAAAATAACTGTGGTTTGATAAAAGAACAGAGTCGGAGGAATTACACCATTTCAAGATTAAATATACAGCTAGTCACAGAAAAAAGTGAAGAGGACAGACGGAAAGAAATCTACAAAACAGAATACAAATTTTTGAATGAGAACCAGCTGCATGTGTGTGTGCGTGTCCGTGTATGTGTCTGTGTCTGTGTCTGTGTCTGTGTTTATAAAATTGTCTAGGTAACTCAGTGGAGAAAGTGCAGCCTTTTAAATATATAGCTCTGGATTCACTGAATAGCTATAGAAAAGTAAAAAAATGAACCTCCTATCTCATACCATATATATAAATTAATTTAAAATGAGCTGCAGACTAGAACCTTTGAGTTTGTTAAGAATGAAGAGGGTATGCATAGCCACAGAAGCTTTAGTGGACACTTGGACCATAAATGGATACTGAAGCCTTTCTAGAAGTCACTTAGGCATGTTGACATTCTTAGCTTCTGTGCTAATATTTCACGTCAGACCCACAGGGAGTAATGTCAAAATCCCATGCTGAAATAAAGAGAAAAGGGACAGTTTTAAATCAATACCATTGACTGCTTGGTAAGAAATGTGCATGGTTTCCTTAGACTAATCCTTTGGACTAATAACTGTTCCACTATGACACTGGCTGTTTTCCCTCAGGATGCCCACAAGTCTGACAAAAGGTTTTCAGTGATTTGAACCATCATTCATAGAACTGAAAGAAATGAAAAACAAACTGCCTGAGGAAATGCCCCCATAAAAATAAAATATGGTATTCCATAGGTGATTTACAGCCCAAAGCTAAAAATGATCATTTTGTAATAACAATTTAAACGATGTTAACCAACTCTTGTCCTAAGGATTCCCTTGGAAACTAGGTGATTCTCTAAGGTAAGAAAAACAGACATGGAAGAAAACAATTAATATATTTAAGTTTTTATGACTATTTTTTTTCACACACTGGTAGAAGTCTAAATGTCATAATCATTAAAAATTGCTGTAGTTTCATACTTAAATAAAAATATGTTTAAAATAGAAATGTAATTGTTAATTTCACCTGGAAGAATGAGAATGCTGTTGGATTCTGCAATAAATGCATTTTGTTCTCCATGTGGGAGTTTTCAATTATTTCTTGACTGTAAGATAAGGCTTTCTCTAATAATTTAATTTCTGTGTTTTAGAATGCCTTGCACATGGCGCTGACTTGCTAAATTGGCCTTTTCTTTTCCTTCTTTCTTTTTTTTCCTGCTGGCATGGTACAGTCTTTAAGTAGTTATAAAAACAAATTAGTAATCCAAGTAGTCTCTTAGGCAAAATTTATAACTTGTATTTCATATTCATAATGGTGGGGAGAGCCATCTATGAATACTATATTAAGTACTGATTCTATGCTTTGTCATTTTTGTGAATTATTTTTAAGAAGCACCATTTTCTTTTTTGCCTTCAAAGTCACCTAAGAAAGCACAATTTTTATTTTGTATTTGATCCTAGTGTGAGTACTCAGAGAAACTGAAAGACTTTTTGTGAGCTAAAGCAAAAATAGTACTTTAAGAATCATTTTCTCCCTAGGAGATTTATTATAGATTATTATATGTATCAGATACCCAGCACAAAGCAAACTGAGAATTGAATAGAAAGATACTTTTTCTTATTTTAGTTTTCATTTGGGGCTAAAATTTGTGGTCCATTTCTAGCATTGTCTCAAGTATTTTAGAGAAAAAAAATTCTGTATAGAAATACTTCAGCGTTTCACATGTTCAGACAGGAGACATATCAGAAGCAAGTTTTCTCTTCCTGTCTTGGCCAAATGAAGTATGTCATGGCTGCACTATATTGCACCTCAGGATAGAGTAGAAGTGGTCTCCAATGATAGCACTGCCAGTACTCTAGGATTTATTTGGTTTCTTTTTATTTATATGTTCATTTCAGCAAAAGGCAAACAAATAACATTAACCAGCTATTTGCTACATAATAGTCACCACATCAAAGCGTGACTGAATTTGACACATTTAAATGAATTGTATGGACCCAATGTAGACAAAAGATGATTTCAAGTGTAGCAGTGCTGGGTTAGAAACAGTAAAATTTGGTAAAACAGAATTTAAATTTAAAAATTGAAATATCTAGTGAGTTTATAAGTGGAAGGATAACAAGATCTAATACTGATAAGTTCGTAAATCAAAATTCAAGGGAGCATCGTGACAGCAAAAGTTTTTCAAGTATAGATGTCTCCTACTTTCTATCAGCAATCCATTACATTTTGAAAACCATTTTATCTGAAAAACTTAGCTAGGAGTTAATTTTCTATTATTGTAAATGAAAAAGTGAATCATTTCACTTCAACTCAAAACTCCTAAATTCCTTTAAAGTATCTAACACATGTATTATATTATCTAATACGAAATTAGTAATCATGTGTTAAAATATTTAAAACATGTTCCCAGTGAACAAACAATTAAAATAATTTTCAATATTGTCCTAACTGAAAAAACCATAAAAGTATTACAATTATGGAGTATAATGTGATATATATATATATGTGTATGTGTGTGTGCGTGCGCGTGTGTGTGAATAAAATCAAACTAATTAACATATCCACTACCTTACTTAAAAATTTTTGTGGCGATGCACTTGGAACTTACTCTTTCAGATATTTTAAAATCTTGAAGTAACTTTAAACTGCTGGTATGTGCACTGTCGTCTCTTTGCTGAAAACTCTTTTATGACACACCTCCTCTTTATTGCCTCTTAGAGTTGTTTTTAAAGTTTCTGAGCATGACTCTAACATTCTGTAAATTATATCTGGAATGCAGCACAAACACTTTGCCTGAAGTACTGCATTGAGTTTTTGTGATTTTAATTTAAAATTTTCCCACAGAAACATTGAGGAGGAAGCAAGCAAACAAAAGATAATTTTGAGAAATAATTACATTTAACAAAGTTTGGTTGTTTAAAGAATATCAGTGTTACATGAAAAAACCTTAACAGAAAGACTTCTGTAGAGGACACCTAGGATACAAAAATTTCCATACATCTGTGTATAAAATGGAAAGAGGAAAAATTTTTAAAAAAGAAGAAAGTAAAACAAAACTGTCATTGTAGCACATGCTTGTAATCAAGAGCTATGGGAGGCCAAGATGGGAGGATCACAAGTTTGAGTCTAAGCTGGACAATTAAGCAATTTATTAGCCAGCTTTCCTGATGCTAAGACAAAATACCCTAGACTCATAATTTGAAGGAGGAGAAACTTAATTTGTCTCATAATTTTCAGATGAACCAGTACAGGGTTATCTGGTTCCAAGTCAGAAACAGCATGATAGAAGGGCATGGGAAAGGAAGAATGCTTACCCAAGAGCAATCAGGAAACACAGAAGCAAGGGAAGAGCCAGGGAAAATAATCCTCCATCCTTCCAGGTCACACCCCAGTAACCCATCCAATCAGACCAAGATCTGCCTCCAAACACAAAGCATTTGGGAGACATTTTATATCCAAACCATAACATGCAACTCCTGCCTGACAAAAACAGCCTATGTGTACTTCATTATGCAAAATGTATTTTCATATATTTCATGCATTTTTACCCGGGTGAAATGTAGACAAACTTGCTGTCAGATTGTAACACACATGGCCTATAGTCCAACTGCCAATAGAGACCTTCCTTTATTCCATGGTCCCAGTGGCCTCACCTTTGTAGGTATTTCCTTTCTGGTGAAACTTCAAGATTTTTACATCTTTTGACTCTACCATTTGTTCCTGATTATCATTAACATCTGGCTAAAAGCAGTCAACAGTACTCACACCACAGCTGAATGTTGGACTATCTTGAAATTTCCTCTGGTAGATCAGTTACTCTTCTGCTTTAAATCTCATCTCTTATAAAGTCTCAGAACATTCGCAAAATGCAGACGAATTTCCTGCCAAAGAACAATATACATGAGCTCTAGACCAACTGGCGATGGAGTCCTTCATTCCACCTGAAACCTCCTGCATTACTCTCAGAATTCTGGTCGTCTGAGCTCCAACTAGAATGACTTATAAAACTCAACTACAGAATTCTGCAACTTCTCTAGCTGGTATCTCCAAACCTTTCCAAACTCCTCTAGGAAACCAGTTCCAAAAATTTCTAAATCAAATAATCAGGTAAAGTCACAACAACGATCCCACTCTTGGTACCAGTTTTCTCTATTAATCTGCTTTCCTATCCCTGGGACAAAGCAACTAACACTCGCAATTTAAAATACAGGAGCTTTAAATTAATTTATAGTTTTCAGTGAATTCGGTTTATGGTTGGCTGTCTCCAAGGCCAAAAACAAAAACAAAAAACAAAAACAAAAAAAGCATGGCAGAAGGACACAAGAGAGTAAATCTGTTCACTCCAGGGCTGCTGGGAAGCCATGACAGAAGGGAAGAGCTGTGGGAAAGAATACACCAGTCCAGGTCACACCCTAGTGATCTGCCTCCTCCAAATAGGCTGTACCTCTCAACATGAGTTTTGGGGACATTTTAGCTCTAAATCATAACAGTAACTGCCAGACTCTATCTCAAAATAAATACAAGGTAATATTAAGATAAAATAGAAATTAATGACATAAAATGCAAAAGCAATACCAAAGTGGGTAAAAAATCTAAAGAAAAGCATATACAACGTAGAACAACTTTTTCCACTGGCAGCACCATGTACATACCACAGCAATCCCCTGTAAGTCTCCTGTCCTCTCTTGTCCTGTCACACGACCTCTATGCCTGCGTCGCCCATATAAAAACTTCCTTCAAGTTTTGACCTCCTGTTTCCCAGTCTATGATACTGAATATACTGGGAATGAGATGATGCAACAGAGCAAATGGTTCCTGATTTAGTTTGGCTAAATCGGGCTGCCAGTGACCCAAATAACTGCAACAAAATCATAAACAAATTAACTCTGTGTCACATAAATGAAGTTTAGAGTTGAGAAAGTCATTCTGTCATTCTAAAGTCATGAATCCAATCTCATGATTCAAGACAGCTACTTAAACTCTGGCCTTTATGTCCACATTTCTGTCAGCAGAAAGAAGACAGGGGAAATAAGACTGTGCATTCTCCCTTTATGGACACATCCCCAAAATTGCTCATGACATTTCTACTAACATCTTGTAGGCCAGACCTTAATAACATGTCTCTACCTGAGTGCAGTCTAGTCTGAAAAATGTAGCAATTATTCTGGAAAACTACATGTCTAAATAATAATAGGAGTTCTGTCTTGGAGAAGGAAGTGAGTCCAGTATTATGGTGCATGCTGGAAATCTGCATTGTGGGAGGCTGAAGCGGGAGTGTTGCAAGTTGGATAGGAGCCTTGATAATTGTCTTATAGATCCTCTCAGCAGAAAAAAAAATAAATAAAATAAAAGGAGGCTGTGGATGTGACTCAGTGAGAAAGCTCTAGGTTTAATCCCAAGTACCACAAAATAATAATAATAATAATAATAATAATAATAATAACATTGAAAGAAGTGAGAATAAACATTTATGGACATCTCAAATTTTTCCTACAATTTCACTACAAATTTATGGATTAACTACTATATGGGTGACAAAATTACTGCCCAGGGGTCAAATTTAACCCTTCACCTATGTTTGTATATTAGATTTTGATCCTACCATTATGGTGATTCTTGTTTGTTTCCTATATGACTGTGTTTAGGTTACAGTGACACAACTGAATAGTTACAGCAGAGGCCATATGACCTACAAAGTACTCACTAACTGAACCTGTGTAGAAAAAAAGGATTGCTGGCTATTGGAAACAAAGGCAAAGGGTTTCCTCATCCCTGCTAACTCTCACAGGTCTTTCCAACTTATGTGTGTTTTGTTCCTCCATCCACTTCTTATGGAATGATATCCCCAAAGACCTTTGCTTTTTATCTTGTTTTCCACAATCTGTCTTGACAGTGTCATTTATCACACAAAGAAGATGTACTTGCTTGACCCCAGTGGTATTGTTCTGATGGAAGACAAAGAAGTAGAAACACTCTACTTTTTGTTTTAATTTTGTGTTCTCTATCAAGATAAATGTTGCTTGCATGGAAAAGCAATTAAAGGAAAAGACGGATCAAAGTTTATGATAGTATGGAGTTATGCTACATGTCTTTCCTAACTAAATCATATCTCAAGAAACTGAAGTCATTTTCATGAGTTTGACTAATGACTGCCAGTGTTACTGGAATAATGAAGAAAAATGAGACGGTTACAGAGGACAAACACATGATATTTTAATTTTCCAGAAGAATATGATTTTGACCAGATTTAGTCTGCTGATCTTGTGGAATGATTTGTTAAATAAGAAGGTGTATGAGCAACAAAGCACTAGAAAGATCTCATTTTGATCGTTAGAGTCAATATATATTTCACTCTGATACCAAGCACTGCCTCAAAATTAACGCTGCACAATGCTTCATACCATCAATAAAAGAAAAATTAGCAATATTTGGATTAATCTATTTTCAGAAGACACATGAAAGTACAAAATCATCTTTCTGGAGTAGGCTTTTCAAACTTGAGAATGTTACAATAATGGCTTATTAGAATATATTATTGAATTTCAATAATATATTTAGTCTTTTAATAAAAAACTATTTAGCATATTGCAGTGCCAAGTGAAAATTTTTTCTTCAATGAAAACTAAAAAATGAATATTATAAGACATATATTATAATCCAAAGATTCAAAGCTATGTAGGCAAATAAAATATGGCTAAAATTTTAAGGTATGAAGAATATACATGTAAAAATAAAACCACATTTTACTGATAATTTCAAGTTGAGTATGTTTTAGTTATTTCTTCATTAAATTGGAATATCACAGTAAAGTTTATATCTAAATTAACAGGTTAATCATATTTGCACTGTATTTTCTTACATGAGTTTTTGAAATACAAATTCTAAAATTTGTATCTACTGTGGCATTACTGGAATCTCTCAGCAGCATTGCATCTCATTCACATTTCTGTTGGGGGTTATTATAATTGACTGTATCAGTCTCATCAAAAATAGTGCATCTATAAGTTATGTGTGTTATTGCAATGGTTATGATAATGACTAAATTTTTGGTAAAAGCAAAATTTTTTCCTTTCACAAATTCCTTGAAACTTTACCTTAATTGACTTGATTATAACTCTAGTTAAAAACACTAAACTGTCTGAGTACATTACACATGGTCAAAGTGAGAATTAAATGACTAGCATGAGACCTTAAATCTCATTCGTTTTTTTAAAACTGCACAAGTACAACTAAGCTTTATTGATATTTAGCGGAAATATCTTCTTTTTAATCAACGAAATTTTGATTCTCAGTGAAATAGATATACCTAATGAATTTGCATGGAAGGTAAGTATGCAATTGATGTGTTTAGTGCTACTGAAATAGAAATACAGAAACGATAGTAAGAGTCACTAATTTAAAATTTTCTGTGACTCAGGCACTGCCTCAGACTTATCTGCATAATCTCATTGAGTCTTTATAAATCTATGAAGTAGGTCATACAGGAGGTAAATATTTTCTTGTACATAATATCCCCTCACAATGTATACTATACCTCACCTTCTCTTGATTACTATTAAACCTCATTTGCTACAACTTTTCTCTCTTCTACATCTTTACTTTTCCTCTTCATTGGAACAGTCCCATCAGAACACAAAACTTTGACTAGTTATCTCCAAATAATTTTAAAAAACTCTCTTTTGACTACACTTCCCTCACCAACCTCATCTTTCCACTCCATGTTGTGGAAAAAAAAAAGAGAAATGAATACAGTTTTCTGTATTTTCTGCTTTCGATATTACCTGCAAAGATTTGTCCACCTCTTGCTCAGTTTACTCCAGGCTTACTAATCTCTTGCTTTTTGCTCTAACATTTGAAAAACCCTCTTGACAGGAACTTCAGTACTTGTTTTTCCTACTAAATGGAGAGCTCAAGTTTCATCTTCTTATTGAGGCATAGACTGAGTGTGATTAAAATAAAGAACCCAGCATGCTAAAGTCCCAAACCCAAGTACTCTCCAAATTCCTCACGCTGCATAATTATTTTTTGTTGCTTGTCACCATCTGGCTCACTATATATTTAACTGTTTATTTGGTTGCGTTTCACCACTAGAATGTAACTTGCTTGACGGTAGGGACTTGTTTTGTCTACTGATGTAGCTCCATTCATCTATGGTTCATGGTGGGAAATAAGTATTTGTTGAGTTAATTAATTAATTGAATGAAAGTCATTTACTGTTTTTCAAATACAAATTAAAAGACTATGGTTACTCCTTGAAGAAATAGTTTAAATTAACTTGTTCTCCCTCACATTTGTTGCATAATTATAACAAATATTCACGAGACCAAAAGAAGCTAGAAAATGTTGCTATTGATGGGTTGTGGTGGGGTGAAAACTGTCAGTGAAAACCATACTAGAGAAATCACATTCAAAAGAGTTTCATAATACAGATATTTAAATCTGATATTTTAAAAGAAATGTTCAAGGAAATAGAATCACCTCTGTAGAACTACAGAAAACTATTGCTTTTATTTTGTTGTTTGGAACAGGATCATGCTATATAGCTCAGACTGGCCTTGAAATCACTATGTGTCCTTGGTTGGCCTGGAACTTGCAGTTATCCTCCTGCCTCAGCTTCCTGAGTGCTGGGATTATAGGCATGTGCCACCATGCCTGGCAGAAAACTATTATAATTGTCTTTCACAGCTTTCATCCTAAAATCAGAAACAAGACAAGGATGTCCTATTCAATATAGTTCTGGAAATGTTAGCCAGAGAAAATAGACAAGACAGAGAAATAAAAGGAATAAGGATAGCAAAGGAAGAAGTTAAATTATCATTATTTGCAGATGGTATGATACTCTACCTAGAAAACCCCAAGAATTCTACCAAATGATTACCAGAGTTAATAAGCAAATTCAGCAGCATAGCGGGATATAAAGTAAACACCCAAAAATCAATAGCATCCATGTACACACACACAAAAAAAAACATACTGAGGAAGAAATTAGGAAAACAACACCTTACACAAAAGCATCCAAAAAAACTGAAATACTTAGGAATCAATCTAACAAAGGACGTAAAAGATCTATATACTAAAAATTACAGTACTCTGAAAAGGGAGATTGAAGTGTATATAAGAAAATGGAAAAGATACCCCTTGCTCTTGGATAGGAAGAACCAACATTGTGAAAATGGCTATACTCCCAAAACTGTTATACAGCTTTTAATGCAATCCTGATCAAAATATCATTAGCATACCTCATGGATCCAGAGAAGCTTTCCTAAAATTCATTTGGAAACAGAGAGACCTAGAATAGCAAAGCAATTCTGGGCAACAAAGGCAAGGGAGGACTTGAAATTATACTACAAAGCTACAGTGGTAAAATCAGCATTGTAGTGGGAAAAAAAGCAGACCTGAGGATCAGTGGAACAGTTTAGAAGATGCAGACCCAACTACAAAGGCACTCAGGCACCTTATCTTTGACAAAGGGGCCAACCATGTTCACTGGAAGAAAGATAGCCTCTTTAATAAGTGGTGCTTTCCAAATGCTGAAGACTAAATCTAGATCCATGTCTATTATCATGAACTAAAATAAAGTCAAAATGGATCAAAAATCTAAATGTTAAAACAGAAACACTAAATGTACTGGAAGACAAGGTAGGTAGATACCTTGAAGACATAGGGGTAGGCAGAGAGTCCATGAACAAAATGTAAGCTGCACAAGAAGCACTTCAGAGAATCAACAACTGGAATCTCATCTTATTGAAAAGTTTTGCACATCAAAAGAAATCACCAAAAGCATGAAAAGACAACCCACAGAGTGGGAAAAATTTTAGACAACGTTGTCTCAAAGGACTTTTATCTAGAACATATAAATAATTGAAAAAAAGTCAGGCCCCCCAAGTTCAAAGATCCAATCCAAAAAATGGTCATTTGAAATGAATATGCACTTTTCAGATGGTGAAACACAAATGGCAAATAAATCTATGAAAACAAAAACGTTCTACACCGCTGGTCATTCGAGAGATGTAAATTGAAACAACACTGAGATTCCATCTCACTCCAGCAAAAATGGCTATCATCAAGATATCAGCCAGTAATACTCATTGATTTTTTTCATGCCTATGTCTTGTAATCTGAGCAACTACTTTGAAGATAACAAACAATATGTGATACATTAACTATTGTCAATCTCCTGATACTGTGTTTTGAAATTCTGTATCGTATTTTTTATTCTTTTTCCATTTTTTAAAAAAATAATTGCCTTTCACCAAGGAACCCTCAGTAAATTAAGAGTTGATTCTATTTTTTTTTGTAACTGGAATTGAACTCAGGACCTTGGACTTGCTAGGCAGGCCCAGTGCCACCGAGCTATATCCCTGGCCCTAACAGTTGATCCTTAATGCGATAAGATTTTTGAAATTTTTAAAGAAAATGAAATATTGAAAAACAAAAATGTCACATTCAGCAAAATTGTTCCTCCAAAGTGAAGTGAAAATATTCTGAGATCAATAAAACTGAGAAGTTTAGTCACTAGTACACCTGACCTACAAGAAATTCTAAAGGGAGTTATTCAGGCAGAAATCCTTGTACACTACAAAATAAGTTGAATCCACATGAAGAAACAAACAACACTGAAGAAAATATGAATGCAGGAAAATAAAAACAAACAGTATAAATGCAAACTTGCTTGCAATCTGTTTTCTTCTATATGATTTGCAAGATAATTACACAAAGCAATATTTATAAAGCTGGGGTGATGAGCTTGTATTATACAAAAATGTAAATAATATGACAATTATAGAAAAGGAACAATAAAAATATGGAGCTTAATCTTGCGTGCTACTGGTATTAATTCATAGAATGCAGTTATTTGTTATTTGGAATTATTTAATTAATGTTAATTATAATTCTTAGAGCACCCACTAATTATGTAACTCAAGATATATAGTAAAATAAAGGACAAGGTAAGAAAAATGGTGTAGTATAAAATGTCTTCTTAACACAAATAAAGGCAGTAAACAAAAAGAGAAAAACAAAAATACACATAAAAACACAAAAAACAATGAAACGACACCTATAAATCTTATTTCAACAGAATTTACATTTCATATAAATGGATTAGACACTATTCCAAAGGAAGGTATTGTCATAGTGGATAAAATTACTTCATTCAAATATATGGTTTTTGTACGAGATACACTTTGTTTTGTTTTATTTATTTTGTGCTGCTGGGAATCCAGCTCAGGGCCTTGCACATTCCAGACGAGTGCTCTACCAGAGCTAAACTCCCAGCTCAAGACCTACATACACTTTGCATTCAAATACACAAAAGAATTGAAAACAAAAAAGATGGAAAAGAGATACAGTCATGCAAACAGTGCCAACACTAATAGTAAATATAATAGGCAATAAGCATGTGAGAAGATGCTGAATACCACTCATCATTAGATAACTAGGAATTAAAACTATGAGATACCACTTCGCACCTACTAGGTTAGCCATAATCAAATAATGGACAATAACATGTACTAATGCAAATATATAGACACTGGAACCTTTCTGTGTTCCTGGTGGCAATGTAAAATTTGTGCAGCCACTTTGCAACACAGTGTATCATTTCCTCAAATTTATACACAAAATTATCAGCAATTTTATTCCTATGTACAGAGGGACATTAAAAATTAAAATTTGTAAATGAATGTTTGTAAATATATTTTTTGTAAAAGCTAAAAAGTGAAAATAGTTCAAACATCTACCAGGTGGTGAATGGATAAACAAAATGTAGCATATACAAGCAAGGAATATTGTTTAGCAATTTAAAATGAAGTACTCCGCACAGAACCCAGGGGGAGAACTCTGCCTTCTGTGAACCCTCCATGTTGGGGTGAGAGACCGCAACCAGAAGCAAGCCAGCCTGCCTCCCTGGTGAGTCTGTGCAACTGTCACCATGTTGGGGTGAGAGACCACAACCAGAAGCAAGCCAGCCTGCCTCCCTGGTGAGTCTGCACGACCATGCGGACCCCATGAGGAGAGAAAGAGTGGTGTCCCATAGGCCTGCCTGCACGCGGGCTATGAATGAAGGACCTCTCCTCCACGCACCCCCTCCCCCCGCCCCAAGCATCCTGCCTGCCCGGAGGACCTGCTGCGTTCATGACAACTGGGTTACAAATACTTGTATTGCTGGGTTGTTTTGCAGGCC